>JAJEJO010001561.1:199703-260000 GCA_020662805.1 Glaucomys volans
TCCTTCCTTCCTTCCTTCCTTCCTTCCTTCCTTCCTTCCTTCCTTCCGGGTGCTGGAGATCAAACCCAGGGCTTTGTGCATGCTAGGCAAGCATTCTACCACTAAGCTACATTTCCAACCCCAACTCTCCTGATTTCTGTCCAGTCTCTCTTTTCCTTTCTCTTTCACTATGCCAATTCCTGTGAAATGGGAGCTTCTCTGTACATTCAGGAAGGGTAACAGGATGTCTAACTTGTCTTGCTTCTCTGACTTCTAGCTAATGCCCTCATTGAGCCCCTGCCTCACTCATCCCTTCTGAGATAACTGCTGCCTGTAGTTCTCTTACTTTCTTACTTTTCTTAGTGAGCTTTCTCTTCCTATAACAAAATACCTGAGGTAATCAACTTAAAAAAGAGAAGAGGTCTATTTTGGCTCACAGTTTTTCATGGTTGATTGACCCCATTGTTTTGGGTTTGTGGAGAGACAGTGACATCATGGTGGAGTACTTAGTGAAACTGTTCTCTTCATGGCTGGGCTGAAAAAAGACGATTAAGGCCCCAGGTCCAATAGTCCTTTCAAGGGAACTTCCCCAGTGACTAGAAATCCTTCCACTAAATTCCACCTCTTAGAGATTCCAACTTCTCCCTCAGTGCCATGCTGGGGGCTGATCCTTCCTCACAGGGGCCTCGAGGAGACAGCTGTCATCTTTCTCAGCATTTTGGCTCCTTGGTCAGCTTTTCATGGTTGCCGTTGCTCATCCCTTGTGACTTCTTTGTGCTTCATGGGAGTGTACCTGTTAAACATTGATTATTCTTGGCATAGTGTGATTTGAGGAGTAAAGGGAAATGCATGCCTGTTTTACCATGGGAACTGGAGGTCACCCCAGAGCAAGTCACAGAGCAGTCCCAACCACCATGGTGGTGGCTTAGTGTGTTGGACTATCGAATGCACTTCCACCTAGTTAATTTCTCTTGGTATTTAGAAGTCCCCAGGAGGACGATAGGAAGGGGCTAGTAAAACTATTTTATGAACAAGGAGACAGGTATAAGAGTAAAGCAATGGGTCCAATTTCATAAAATGAGTTTGTGGAAGAATTAAGATGAACCGAGTTTCTTGATTCCTAGCCAGTGATCCTTCCTGGGAGGGTTTCTAGAGGTTAATATTTTGAATGAAGCACTTTAATCTCTTTTTCACATGAAAACTGCAGATAATTTTAGCAAGAAATAGGTCAGTTCTCTTCCTCCATGACTATGATAACTTTATATCATTGCACATTTCTAAAGATAAGCATCTTTTCAACATTGGCAATATGCTACTTGCTGAATGGATCCTAAAGTACAAATTCTCCCTGTGGGTTTTTGATCTAATGAGACATGTTGGGCCACAAAGGAGAAAATGAAGAAGGAGAAGTGGTAGTTCTTCTTTGGTGGGCATATTTGGCATCTGTGTTTTCGGGGAATTTATCTTTCTCGATCTTAGGCCCCTTTCCACAGCCACTTAGTTATGGGGAGACACTCAAGAGGAAGGAGGAAAGGACTTCTGGGAAGAAATTTAAAGGCAGGGAAGTGAAGGAATTGCTGCAGATTTGAATCTAGAGCTCCCAGGCTGTGTGCAACCAGATGCAAACCCTTCTTGGTCTACACACCACAAATAATCCTCCATGGAATTATCACCAGGCAAGTATTTCCATGTTTCATAAATGCTCATTCCCGAGCATCTCTTCTTTCTCTGCTTGCTGCCTCAAGAGTGTTACTCTGAAGGAATCTCCTGGAGAGGGCAGAAACATTTCCAACAAAAGGTAGAAAAGAAATGCAAAGCTGTTGCTCGAGACTCACAGAATAATCACGTGAACTTCACACACACGCTTTTCCAGTCCCTATTCAAGGATAAAAGTTACAAAAATAAACATAGATCCCAAAGTCATTGTTTAGAGGTTTATCAAGGTAAGAGATGGAGAGGTTGGGACTGGGTGGGGCTCACACAAAGGAATGTTTGAGAAGGGCCAGATTTCATCATGTTGAGTGCTCCAAACCATGGAGTCACAGATTGCAGGGATTTTCTTGTGCTACCAAATGCCTGGTTGCATAACTGTGGTTATACAATTCTCCTACCTTATTCCATATGTCTAATTAACATGCATTATTTTTCTTGGGGCATTCTAAACACAACCTGTAATATCAGCCTGCTCTAGGATTGTGGAGTCCTGGCCTGGTCCTTGTCACTCTTCCCACACAGCAGTTAATGACATGGTGGGACAGAGCTGCGAGGACACAAGCTTTGGTCTCAGACAAATTTATCTTTGATTCCTGGTATTTCCACATAGCTGCATGACCTGGGGCCAATTACTTCTCTGAGACTCAGTTTCCTTATATATGCCAAATGCAGGCAAACTAGGACTTACTGCACAGATTTCTTTAGAAGATTAAATGATATAATGGATATAAAATACTAAATGAGTGCCTGGCATAGAGTAGAGACTCTGCGTAAATGGTAAATACGATTGTTAATAGTAGACCTGTAGTTTCGAAGAGCCACATTTATGAATAAAATTCTGCTCTATTCCATTTCTCTTCAAGTTTAAAACAAAACTTGAAAACAAGCCTTTTAATTGTATTTATATAAGGAGTCAAAACTGAGGGAATGAAAATAGAAGATAATACTGTTAAAATCAGATAATAACTCTAATACGGATATGATTGAGTCTATTAAACATATCAGAATAGGTTATTTCCTAAATAACTAGTACATGCCACATGTATTTGTAGGAGGAGTACAAACATGAATGGAGAGAGTGTGTGTCTGCACAATGCTCACGATCTCGAGCAGTGTAAAGCTCTGTGTGTTCCTACGCCGGCTCTGGTTTGGTAAGTTGGAGCCATGATGCTACCATGGGGAAGAAGGAAGCGGTGTTTCCGATGGGCTTCACAAGGTGACAGGTGTGATTAGATGAGAGGGGTTTGGTTTCAGTCCTATGTAGAGCGGGAAGGGAGATGTACTTCTGGTAGGAAGAAGCTAACAGGAGATGGAGGGGCAGAAGCTCATGCTCCTGGGGAGCTCCGGTGTGGCTACACTGAAGTTCTCTGCAGGGAGATGAATGGAGAGGACAAGGCTGGAGGAGGACATGGGGAAATATTCTCAAGTCTTCACATACTTGGAAAGAAGCTTCTACTGTCTTTGATATTTGTGTCCACATGGCAGTTCTCAGCAGCTGTGGGGCAGCAGGTGAGGACACTGTGCTTGGATTATCCAAGGGAAGGTGATCAAGGCACCGAGTGTTAAACATGTGAATATTAATGATGTGGTTGAAGCGAGAGGCACGGCAAGCAACATATTTGTTGGTATGCTCGTTATTAGAGTTGAAATATCTAAACTGGCAGGGGGCAGGGTCCCGGGCTCGCTCACAGTGGACAGAAGCACGTGGGGTGGCTTTGGTGTGGTGTCCTTCTCTGATCTTTCTTCCTTGGACCTTTGTTTTGTATCACCTTCCTTGACACTCTTGGGTGTTGTGTAGGGATTTCCAACTGTTACTTTATTCTCTACGTAGGTTTGGTGACCAATGGCTCTTGTTCCTTTTGATTTTTTTTTCTCTTTCTTTTTGGTGTTGGCCATGGAGCCAGGGCCTTGCTGGCTCTAGGTGGATTTCGGGGTGTTGTCCCTGACAGCCCCTTTCCCAGAATGGCTCTCACCCAGATCTGTGCGCACTGGTGAGGGCTCGTCCTTTGGATTCTAGTTCCCACCGCTGTCTCAGAGGCCCTTCTCAGCCAGCTTCTCTGGAGGAACACCATCGCACTTCCTTACCTATCCATTTCCTCTGATGGCTGGTTTGCTTGTCCTGTGGGTGTGTAAGCTCCAGGAGGAAAGGGATCTTTTCTGTCTTATTCACCACAATAACATACATGCAATAGATTGAAGAACAAATGTGTTACCATTTCAGATCAAGTGTGATTGCATTTTGATGGATTCTTCATGGAATCCAAAGCTGCTTATTTGGCAATTATGATTTTCTCACGGTGAGTTTGATACTTTCTATATGAATATGTCCATATTCAAATACTTACATCACTTTTATTTTCCTTCTTGTTTAAAAGCCAATGGATAGGACTGGGGGTGGGGTAGCTCTGAGGTACAGCACTTGTCTAGAATGTGTGAGGCCTTGGGTTTGATCCACAGCCTACCCCCCGCCAAAAGAAAAAAAAAAAAAGCCTTGGGATAGGTTTACATGTATTCAGTTAACAATAACTTCTAATCATGTTAGAAATTACTTTTATATTCATGGTATTAAAAAATTCTGAATCCTACTTTCCTTGGATAGTTGTCTCTAACAAGGCAAACGGATCAAGCATGGTATCAACTAGGCAATTGTTTTACAGGAGAAGGGTAATTTCAAAAGATAAGGCAATTCCAGAGGGATGGGGTTCTGCAAATAGGATTTGGAGTGCATGATTATGGATTAAGGGGTGCATAAGCAGTTCTATGAGCAGAGCTTTTAAAGGAGCCCATGTAGGTAGAGGAGAGAGAAGCCTGGGGAGTCAGCACCAATCAGATAAAACCCCTACGGTTTAGGAGAAATGTGCAACACAAAGAGATGTGTTTGGATTTATGATCACAAAATAAATCATAAAAATTTCTCTGCTTGTTACAAATGGCAAGATGCTAACAGGGAGGAAGCAGAGATCGTTCAAATCCTATTTTGATTTGTTTTCTCTCTCCATGAGAATTGTGCTTCAACTGGGGAAACTAGAGCAAAAATATTTAATAGGTAATTGAAGCCTGAAGCAGATGGAAAATAATCTGATAGTCTCTGAATAAAAAATAAAATCTGCAGTTTTTGATGGATGCTGTTATCTTAGGCCTACTGCATGGGATAGTGGATTTTTCTTGTGATTACTTTAGAATCATGGAGAAATGAAAACATTCCAAAAGATCCAACAGGAGGAAACGACATCTTGGTTATTAAAATGGGATGGCTGTCAGATGTCTGGATGGTCAATACTGTTCTGGAAACACACCGTGCATATATGTAGGGACAGTCATCACTGGCTGGTAACCATTCCCAAAGGATTTTGTCTGAGTGACGCATTCACCTGGAAAGTGGAACTTCGAAATTTTCTAACAGGGCTCTGTTTTAAAGCCGTCGTGTACATTTTCTTTTCATCCACGACTTGTATAAAGACATAGAGGTTTGCTTATCAAATTTGTGAATGACGGAACCTGGGAGAGAGAGATAATATGATGGATGAGAATCATCATTCAAACTGATTTCATCAGATTGGAAAGAGAGGTGGAACTCAATAGGATAATATTTCAGGAGGCTAGTAACATCTTGGATTTACGGTTTTAAAACAAGCCAAACAGTTTTGCAAGTGCTGTTCAGCAAACACACGTGATAGAGACAGGTGGGCTATTTGGTTCACCTCAACCAAAAGCAATGGAAGTTTGCATTTCATGGGAATGTGTAATCTAGATAAAAAATGGTGGTAAGGCATGTGCTGATTGATCATTCACTTTAAGATGGGCACTGATAAACAATAAAGACAGAGATGATAGAAGTCTTGGGAGCCATATTTTATGTGGGAAGTGTGGGGCATCTAATCAAGAGAGAAGACTTAGGAAAATGTAAAGGTTCTTTCCAAATGTGTTAAAGGCTGCCATGTGAGAGAAGTTGGTACGAGTTCATAGAATAGTAGCTTATGACTATTATTAATATAATATTTTTGTTTCCTAGGAAGGACTCATTATCATTACTTAGGACTCTCTTGGTATTTTTCTTTGTATGTGTGTGTGTGGAGGGGGGGTTTGCTGGGGATTGAATGCAGGGCCTTGTGCATGTGAGGCAAGCACTCTACCAACTGAGCCATATCCCCAGCCATCTCTTGGCATATTTTCATCCCACTCCTGCTTCTGCTTTTTACATAATTTTTAGGACATCATCCTCATCATATGACCTTACCCTGCACAGGGTCTCATGGGTGTGGGCCATACTTACATTGACTTGATCCTCACAGCAAATGTGGGGCTGTTGGGGCATTATCACCATGCCCATTCTGCAGAGGAGTCTAAAGAAGGTGGTGATGCATCTTCCCCCAGGCAAGATGGCTTTTGAGAGTCGGAAATCCTGCCAGAATTTTAGATTTCTGATTCCTAGGGCTAGGGCTATTTTCACTACCAAATACTTCTTGTAGAAATGAAACCTCCAATTAATTTGGACTCAAAACAGTATATAGTTTTTCTTTTTTTGACAAGAAAAATGATTAGTTTATGTTCTTTCCAACATGTCTTTCGGTTTATTACCTTAGGCATGGGGCAGGGCACATACTTTAATTGGTGTTATTTCGGAAGTGGCAGAATGCCTTGGGTGAAATGTACAAGGAAAAGAAAGAAATAGCACAGGTTTTAAAGGAGAAGGAAAGATTCCAAAAGATCAGGTCAGTTCTGAGGACAGAGGGAGCGTCAGGATGATCAGATAGCATGCTTCCTCCCATTACACGTTCTGTTAAGCACTTTTTCTCCTCCTTCAGCAAATTGTCTTCTTTCTAAAGTGGTTAATCTACGAATGACTGCATTTTAGAGCATGTAAATACCCTAGCAATGATGGGGAGGGATGTTCAAATTGTTGCCAGAAGCCTGTGCTTCATAATTATAACACACGCCTTTGCTTGCGTTCCAGCATCTTCACATTCCTAATGATAGAGTGGTTAAGAAGGTAGTCTTTGGAGTTTTTTTTCCCAGTTCCCCATTTCCCATCGATGCAGATACTTGGCTCCTTTAAGACACAGTTTCCTTCTCTGTACCAAGCGAAAGGTCCCATCTACAGAGTAGAGATGTGAGAATTGAGATACTCCTTATAAAATGCCTTGAACAAGTAACTGGTCTACATATCATTGCTCACTATTTCAAAATGAGATGAAGACAACAGTAAGGAAATTAATAATTATAGAGTTTTCTCATTCTTCCTTTGTGTATCAGGATGGGTATGGGTAGTGGTGTTAGATATGCCTTTCAGATCTGTCAATGAGTGGTCATTTATTTTTTAGGCACAACCAAAATGTGTGACCAAGTTCATTTGTGCATTATTGGGTTTGGGCAGTCTTTGGCAGAAGCCAGACCTCCAAGACAAGGGCATAGTCCTAATCCATTCTGATGCCCAGAGGAGAGGATTCCCTCACTCTGGGCTTCCATATAGCAATGTATTTTCCAGAATGCACTGGTATTACTTATGACTTTGTTTCCCATATAAGGAAACATAAGGAATTAGATTTATATGAAGGAAAAGAGCTGAAGACAGACAGACCTCTGCCTTGCTGAAGACAACCCAGAAAATCAAATTCTAGAGCATCACTTGGGAATTTTTCCTATAAAGTTCAGCATTCTAATTCCATAAATGGAGCTGTGAAAATAGAGCTTCTTTGAGTATGATTAGTACAAACAGAGCAAGAACCACCTTGAAATGTCAGCCATTAGTGATGAACTTAAATCTCTTTTTCAAAATAAAGTTATATTTTCGATATGGCATTTGCAAATGAGTTTACACAGCCCAGGATGATTGCTCAAATATTTTCCTCTGAATTGCGATTTTCCTAGTAGCAGATATTGATATTCTGGCTCTCCTTGTTTAGCCTCTGATGCAGTAGACATGTTGAGTACGCTTTAATGGTGTAATGAATCTTCTTTTTCCATTTTGCAAAGGCCACTGCCCGTGCTCCTCAGCTGTCTGTGACCTATGAATACTCAGTGCCTGGAACAGTGAAATATCGTCCTCCAGAGAGCACCAAAATTTAAATTATGTTAACAGTTTCTGATAAAGTTCATGAAAAAGTGGTTGCATGGTTACCAGCTCTCCCGACATAATTTGAACTTTTTTAGGAGATTCAGAATCATTAAAAACACCAGTCACTGTACAGGACCTGTGGATGGGAAGGCCTTAGGGTCTGGTGATTGGCACAGGCTGCTTGCTTGTATCATAGGTGGCCTCACTCTGCCTCTGTCTTTCGGGTCCTTCCTTTGCCGCCATGTTGGCACACCATCTGTCTTTGCTATGGTGGTACATACTTTCAGCAATCTCTCTAATTTTCTATTTGTCTGTAGAACAGAATAAAAGACAAGTGAACTATTTAGAATCCTGTATAAAATGTGAGAAAATGAGCACTGAATGAAGGTATGCGAGGTCATCTTATATGAAAGATACTTGAGTTTCTGTGTCCAGACTTTGTTACACATCTTCTGACCATTAGACATTTTTCCCCCCTTGGCCTTTCTAGTTCTTGACTGCGATTTGAATGCCAGGTGGTAAGTTATTATATTATTGCTGGTCAGTGAATGCATCTTTCTTCTCACTACCACTTTTATCTTATATAGAACTTGTGTTTTCATCTTGAATTATAGTTTAGTATATGTCTCATGTAAACCAAGAGTTCAGTTAAGTATTCGTGGAAAGAATGTTTTCCCATTTCCAAACCATGTTAAATTATAAACTTTATTCAAATCTGATTTAAACCAGCACCATGTATACAACAGGCACTCATTCAAAATTTGCTGAGTGGATGACCAAATGAAATAGTCAGAAACTTCAGGTCAAAAACTCCATTTGTGCTTTAACAAAAAATGTGCAATTCTGCCTCACTTTGAAATAATTTTTTGAATGGAATTTTCAACAGATTGATGAATGATCATTTTGATACTTAAATTTTTCAAAATCATGACTGTGGGCACTATGCACAGATAGATGGAAGGCATTTGATGGTTTTAGTAATAAATAATTCCTGAACATTCTCAATCCTTTTTATCATAGAACTTTATTATTTAGGGTAGGAAGATATGGGAGGTAGGAATATATGGTGTCACATTGTGAACGGGGAAGAGTTTACAGTAAAAGACAAAATGTTAAATGCCCATGAAGTACTTCTCTTGGGGCAGCAGAGTGGCAACAGTTGTGGTTGGAGGTATTGAGGAAAGAGGGAGCCTGGGGTTAGATTAATGGAGAGTACGTATGAGGAGGAAATGTCTGGACCAGGTGGAACCATCCTAGGACAGCATGGATTCCAGGTCCTGGGAAAGCTGCTCTTGCTGCTGTGATGGTGTTCAACCTTAACACATGTAGCTGTGAGAAAAATCAGAGAGCTGAAAAATCATTCTTTCTTTCCCCCTCTCTCTCTTTCTCTTTTTAAACATTTTTTGAGGGTACTGGGGATTGAACCCAGGTGTGCTTTACCACTGAACTATATCTCCAGTCTCTTCTCTCCCCTACTGTTTTTGTTTTGTTTTGTTTTGAGATGGGTACTCATTAAGTTATTGAGTATCTTGCTATGTTGGTGAGGCTGGCCTTGAACTTGTGATTCTCCTGCCTCAGCCTCTGAAGTCTGATCACAGGCATGTGTCACTGGGCCTGGCTTGCACAATCATTCTTTATCATCTGTGTAGTTAATTTGTCTTTTTTTTTTTTTCCCTGTGGCTCAGACATGTTTTAGTTTACTAAGGCTGTTGTAACGACAAGCTTAGTGGCTTAAAAACATCATAATTCTTTTTTTTTTTTTAAGTTTTGTCTGTTAGAAGACTAATAGAGGTCATCAATGGATGGGCCACAGTCAAGATGTTGGCAGGACTACATTTTTTTTGTAGGTTTAAGGGACAAATCTATTTCCTTGCCTTTTCTTGCTTGGAGAGTTTGCCTGTGTCCTTGGCCTGGGGCCCCATCCATGTTCAATGCTGGTGATGATTGGCCAAGTTCTTCTCATATTGTGTCATTCTGATACCAACTCTTTTGCCTTCCTCTTCTGCATTTAAAGGACTTGTGATTAAATTGGTCCTAGCTAGATAATCCAGGATAAGCTCTTTTTTTTTAAAGGTCAACTGATTAGCGACCTTAATTTCATTTTGTAATGAAACATAACATCTTAGGTTCTGAGAATTAACATGGACATATTTGGGGAGCTGTTATTCTACCCCCACAATCACCAACCAAAATATAAAGAGATGAGGTTAAGGATAGTATAAATAATTATAGACTGTGATAGTGCACAAGATTAGAGAACAGGGACATTTGAACGTCTAGAGTTTGAACAGGACTGAGGTAACGTAGCCCAGTCCTTTGAAAGCAAAAAGACCAGTGATTATCAGACTTGTAACCATCATAGCAGGCATGTTTGCTGTCTCCCAGACCCTGTAAAACCACCTGCTGGCCATGCAACTGCTTCTGGGGCTTTGGGCAGCCAGAGTTCCCAGTGAGATGTTGGTCACAAAGCTACTCAGGTGGGGTGGGGAAATCAGTGCAGGGAGATTTTCAGGTTCACCATTCTCCTAGGCCTTGAAAGTCCACCGTTGGAATCATTCCTTTAGGTGACAACCACTTTGAGTGTACCATCTCAAGAAGACCAGTAATCATCTGCAGGGATCAATCAGAGGGAGTGTCTTTGGATACCTCTTTCATTTCCCTTCTTAGCACAATTCTCCACTGAACACCAGCACATGCCAGTCACTGTCTTGAAACTAAGTTTTATCTTGGGGTCCACTGAAAAATGGATCCACAGAGAATGTGATAAATCTGGAAGTCAGGGAAGTTTTAAGAAAGAGGATAGGGACAGATTCTGGTGACAATAAATGCTAGGTCACTCTGGATCATGAGAGAGTACCTCACCCTGGAGACAAGTTGCCAAGGTCACATGTTCCTATAGGTCATTGTTCTCAGGTTGGCCCACTGTGGGGTACTGTGGCATAGCTGCAGAGCAGAATGTAGACCAATGGGACTGTGCATCTGGCTACCATATTGGATGTGGACCCTCTGTCTCATACCTAGGGTGAATGAGGGTAGAATTGCTTTATTATTCATTGTATAATTTTAGCATCTGCTACAGGACTCTGAGAAGTAGGCACTCAGTAAATGTTTGCTGAATTAATGAATAAACATCTCTCTTAAGACAGTTTTACACAGGGAAGGGATCTCCTCTCTAACTTTGGCCAGCCATTTTAGAAATGTGGTCCATTATTTTATAAGGGAAATCAAGTAAGATTGTCTTACAAAAACTTATCTAACTATTGCCACATCAGAAAAACCTCCAAACCATGGATAATAGATCTGTAGGAGATCTATCTGCAGCACTGTTTTGCTTTTATTTTTTAATTACTTAATTTTTGGACCTGGGGATTGAATCCAGAGGTGCTTTACAACTGAGCTAATCACCAGCTCTTTCATTAAATATTTAATTTGAGATGGAGTCTCACTCATTTGCTGAGGTTGGCCTTAAACTTTCTATTCTCCTGCCTTAACCTCCTGAGCCTCTGGAATCACAGGCCTGTGCCACGGGGTCTGGCAAGAGAACATATTTTTAGAACAGAAATTTGAAATTAAAAATGCTACCATTTCTTATCCATTGATAACACCAATTGCTTTTTTTTTTTTTTTTGCTTTTTTTTTTGCTTTTTAATATTAAGGAGAAACTCTGAGTTTGACACATGAAACAGCCAACGAAAATTAGTGGTGCATTGAGATACAGGACCTGAGACTCTTGTTTCCTCCTGCTACCTAGTCCTCTATCCACGGTAAGTGGAACAGAATGAGTCACTTATCCACAGGCTTGATTCAGATAGAAGGATAAATTGTGGTGCAGATAATAGCTAATGTAATGCCAGACCTCTCTCAGGAACTGAAGAGATTTCAGATCAATATAGTCAAAGAGTACATGGTGATGACTTTCAGAAAACTTGATCAATAAGTATACATCACCAAGATCAGAATTTATTTAAAATTATGAACAGCTTGGAAGACCGCCAGTGCCTGAGTAATAGCTCCAGGCAGTCCAAGTCCATGCCAGCTTCCTCCGTTATATAAATTGCTGGAATCTCTCATGCCTGACCCCTCTGATGTATCAGCTTTGTTATGTCAGTTTAGATATAGGTAAATTTCCTGTGGGCATTTATTAGCTTTATTAAAAAAGGAGGCAATTGTCCAAAGGCCTCTGGGCATACGCACCCAAAACATAAAATAAAAGAATGAAATTAAATACTCAGGCTGCCAAACACCTCATAAAAAAGCCAGGCCAGTTCAGCCTACTGAGGCACGCCAGATTGGCAGGCTCCATCTTGTGCTTCTTCCCTGAAGGTTCACAAAACCATTCTGCTATCTGGTTGGACAGAGGAATGAGCTGCAGAGGCAAAGACCCTCAGCAACCTTGTTTTGGGGATTCATATCTAGAATCCTTTATTAGAAGTAGTATGGTTGATCTTAATATATTTGAATGAACTACTGGATAGGGAAACACCCTCCAAGGAAATCTCTCTCTTTATTAAAATGTATCCATCCAACATTCTCTGACTTCCTCTACCATCTTGCTTTGATTGATGGCTTTCACCCCTGGAATTCTTCACATTGTCACTTCCGTGAAGCCCAATACTCTTCCCCATCTGCCTTCCAATAAAACAATCACTAGGAGAGCATATTGCTCTAAATTAGTGATTTTCAACTCAGAGTGATTCTGCCTTCCAAGGGACATTTGGAAATGTGGGAAGAGGGGGTGCTTTTGGCCTCTAGTGGATTGGTTCCAGGAGTGCAGGTAAACATCTGCTATGCAATGTGGACTCCACAACAGAGAAAGACCTGGCCTGGGTGCTAATACCCATTCTAGATTTTTGGGCAAACTTCAGTCATCTGCCACTTTCCCTGTTTTTGCCAGATCCATACTATATTAGCACTATCTTTCACCTAACACTTCTGCCCCCATGTAGAATTTATTTCTTAAAAATCTAAATACATTTATTTTAAAGGGAAACTTTGTATTACTGTCATTTTCAGAAAAATAATTATGGCTTTCATAAATGCAATGTCACTGTGTAAATGAGAGTAAAGCAATATTATCAAATCCCAGGTCGATCCTTGATGGCTGCTAACTTTCTGATAAAATGAAAGATTTGCAAGTTTTGGAAAAGTATCGAAGAGAAAATACCAAACTGAGACCCTTGTGAAATAAGATGGGTGAATGGATTGAAAAGAGTGTAACTTTCTCACACCATAATTTATTGATATTTTAGTTCCTATCTTATAGCCATTTAATATTGAAAAATATTTCTTGCTCCAGTTAAAATTATCACGAATGTATCTCTAACAATTTAGGGAACACTGAATTATTGGGTCCCTCATTTGAACACTTTTCTGCTTTGATCCTTGTTTTTCTGCCAGGCTACTATTTTTGGTTTTTTGTTTGTTTGTTTTTTAACAATTGCTTTGGAGCTGCTTTGGAGGGTGTGCTTCACCATGATGCCTCCGGACAATGACCACCTGCATTGTATCCACTGCATTGACTCCTTGTGTCCAGAAAAGCCAGACATCTCAGAAGGCAAATCTCGGTCATTGCCACCCCATGGCAAGTGCTTTCTTGGAGACCTGACTGCTCACTTTTCCTCCATTAAAAAGGCCATCTGAAATGTACTGTCATTCTTTTTGTGGAACTAGTGTCTCTACCTTGGTGTTCTTATTAGAGTAATTATTCTGGGCCCTCATACTTTAAAGAGAAAGTCTAAATTCTTTGAAGTCAACTGCACATTCAATGTTGCAGTGCGTGACAATGAGTCAGTATCATTATTCACAATTCCTACTTTGGTTCCATGGTATTATACTGTGAATCAATTTACAGGTAAAATATCATCTTCATAAGGGACACGGAGGGGGCTGATATTTTTACTGCTTATTTGCTCACTGGAAAACCTGTGGCAAAATGAGTTACCCGGCATCTTGGCTGCCGGGGTGAAGGGATGGGAAATCACAACAGGCACTTGGGGCTTCTGAGTTCCCACTTATTGCTTGGTGCTCTAGGCCAGAGACCCTTAGTCCAGGAGACTGACATGAGAATTATCCCCCCTCAGGGAAAATCAGTTAATGTTTCAGGTTAGAAAGGACTTGGGCTGCATTATGAAAACAGTCTGGGCTTGGCTGAATTTTTTTCTCTCTCTGAAATTGGTTTCCATACCTATAATTACCTTCAAGCACCACCATAAAAGCCCTCCGATCTCTACCGCATGTTGTTCTTCCTTTGGGGCACTGATTCAGGACCCATCTGACTTCTCCACCAAGCCATAATTAGCAGAATTGTGTTTAATAATCCCCCCTCATTCTGAAGGAAGCAGAGGCGGCATCGAGCGAGCCCGGCAGCAGATAATGAGGGCTACCGAGGTTCTTTCTGGATTGTGTCATTACACCCTGCGAGCAATATGTCAGCCAGCATCAGCCTCAACGGTCCAGCAGCCTCTGCCTCAGTGACAGTTAGGAACAAGGGAGAGACACGTACGCTCCGTGTTTTTTCTCCTCCCTTTAACTAAAAAAAAGTCACATACTTAAAAGAACATGGATTGTGCTGTTCTGTTTGTGGCTGCAAGCTTTGCTAGGTGTAGAACAAGGAGCATTTCCAACTTCCCTTCAATACAGGATCAGGTGTTGCATTATTGATGCCTTTTTACCAGGGGAATTCGGCCCAATGAAAGACACGGGGCTTTAGCGTGAGATGCACTAACCAAGATCTCACTCGCTTGAGACTTCATTATTTCACTCTTTCTGCTAATTTTCGTGTGTGTTACTCTGAGTGCTTACCAGAATCGGTTTTTTAATGAGATCGATCATATCAAATAATCTTCCCAACATTAA
Organism: Glaucomys volans; assembly: GCA_020662805.1. Lineage (NCBI taxonomy): Eukaryota > Metazoa > Chordata > Mammalia > Rodentia > Sciuridae > Glaucomys > Glaucomys volans. The sequence continues at coordinate 214,306 of JAJEJO010001561.1, forward strand.
AAATTATTTATCAAGAAAATAAATACAGCACTCCTCTGTTCTTACAGCCAAAGGAAACTTCTATTCTGGCTACTTGTTTTGTTTTTGTTCTATTTGTTCTAAAGGGATCCTAAATAAAATGGTTTTGCTTTTAGATTTAGAGGATGTCCTGCCTGACATAAACTCAGATAAAGGAAAACCATTTATGTGTAATCTCTGGCAGATAGTGAAACTGGTTCTTATATAGAATCATAAATTTTACTGCTAGAAAGGACCTTAAGGAACGTTTAGTTCTGCCCCTTGTGGGTGGTAAATGGAGGTAACTGCGTGGTATCTTCCAGCTTGAAGTTAAAGCTACTCTCTGAGAAGGAATGCTGTAGTTTGGGCCTGAAGGTCCCCAAAGAGCCATGCACTAAAGACTTCGTCCCTATGGGGAAGTGGTGGAACGTTAAGAGGTGGGGCCTATTGGGAGGAAGGTAGGTCATTGGGTGTGACCTCAAAGCGGACACTAAGACTCCAGTCTCTTCCTCTTTCTCTCTGGCATCCTGGCGTGAGCAGGGCTTTGCTCCACTTCTTACTGCCCATTATGACGAGCTGCTTCACAAGACCCCCAAAACAATAGGGCCAACCAGTCATGGACTGAAATTTCCAAAACTATGAGCCAAAATAAACCTTTTATCTTTATAAGTTAACTTATCTCAGTATTTTTATAGTAGCAGAAAGCTGACTACCACAAAGAAGTTGGGAAAACCCCAACAAACAGACAAACAAACAAAAAATCAAAACCTGTCATGAATGTGATTAATCATTTTACAGAAGCAGTTGAATCAATATAGATAATCTGCAAATGGGTGGCTGAAGACCAATCCCAAATTCTAATTCTGGAGACTTGCGCATTGCTTGAAATGTGCAACCTAACATATTGCATTGTGCTCGTGTTAGACTGGGGTAATACATGGGAAGGGCAGCTTGCAGTGGAGATAGAGAGGAGTCGTCCAGGGTACCTAGTCACAGTGGCTGTGCACTGGTGTCTATGGAGAGAAGACACAGTATCTCACTAGTATGGGTCAGGGGGCAGGACCAGTCCCAGGGACAGAACTTCAGGATCCAGATCACTTTCTCTGTCTTCTCAGGTGGCTTCATCCTGGGATTGAAAACAAGAAGATTGCAGCTGCCTCTCATAAATCCATATGGGAAATTTGTTTTGTTTTCATGAAAATCAAGAAAAGTTAGCATTCTACAGATTGTTGAGGTCATCCATAAGTTGAATACAATGGAAATTAAAAACTTGGCACCAGAAGTTTCTATGCGATATACAGCCCTGAGAATCTGCAGCTGTCATGGGGAGGGCAATGGAGGAGTAGTGGGGGTTGAGCCCAGTTTATCCTCTTTTACCTTGTCTATGGGGCCTGGTGGCCCTATAAGGAAAAACTATACTTTAGCTTTCTGTGGGAGATTAAGAAAACCTTTGCTATGCTGTGAACATCCATCTTGTACTTTTTAGTATCAAGATCAAATGTCCATAATACTTTGTAGCAGTTTAGGTACACAGAGCTTATAGGATAGGGGGCATAGCTTAGGTTCAAAGATGGGGGCTCTACATCATCACGCACAACCATAGAAATGAGAAGTTGTACCCCATTTGTGTACAATGAATCAAAATGAAGTCTGTAAAAATTAAAAAAAAAATTAAAAAAAAGATGGGTTCTAAGTTTGTTGAAGAATAATGGCATAGAACAAGTAGTTTAGAACATGATTTTCTCCAGATTCCCAGATCAGGGATCTGTCTGAGCAGGGCCAGAAGTCCTGCAGAGCTTGTGCAAGAGCACATTTTCAGCATGTCTTAATAGTTGCAGACTTGTAGCGTCGGGAAGGTGCCTGATGCATTTTCACAACTTACCATTTTAAGCTTAGCAAAAAGTGAGAATGAATCATGTTGAAAGGTTGGGCAGATAGACTGCAGAATCAGAAAGCAGGGAAAGAGGGATTCTTTCAAAAGATTAGACCAAAGATGTCAGGAAGGTTAAGGATAATATGAAACTGCAAATGTGGTGTTGGAAAAGCTGAAGTTCAGCATGACATAGAATAATTCTAAATACAGTTTATAACAGCCCAAATTAGAAAGGTGCTGTAGCTGGATCCAAGATGTGTAGTTAATTCAGACACACACACCAACAGATGGCCCGGAGGAAGGACAGTGTGGCTGGGTGAGACAGAAATGCCTGGAGCGAGTGGTGTCATAGGGATCTGATGTCCCTGTACAGCTGTGATCTTTTCCCTGTCCTTCCTGTCAGTGTAATTGGTGGTGAAACAGGTAAGGATAGGAAAACGCTGGGGCAGAGGGAATTGAAGAGAGAGAGAACTTCAGTTTGTGTTAATGAGTTTAAGGCTTCTGGCCCAGAGGAACCATGTCCCATGATACTGAAAAAATGATTGTAAAATGTGCTTGGCAATCTAGGAGAACAGGAGCCAAAAATGCGCTGGATTTTATCAAGTGGGAAGATGTCAGTCCTGAAAGTATAAATTCATAAACTGGATGTTTGTTTGCTGCTAAACAATCTTAGAGATGAAACGGGGTAATGGAGATGTGGGGATCACCAAGTAAAAGCCATGCTCAGTGAGCCTTGAATAGAATTCGATAGCTCAATGCACTTGGACAAGTCCAATGATACAGGCAGATCCTACTGTAGAATTTTTCAGGATACGTCATCAAGGAGACAGAGAGTCGGTCATAGTCCCCAACTGAAGAATTCTACCAGAAGAATAAGAATTTGTGAACTTAGTTAATATGGAAGCAATTATTTAGTGGCATGCTTTAAGTTTCTGTTTCAAGATTTTTTCCCCTACAACTTGGAGATATATAAAAATAGGCATGTATGAGGCGCTGAGCAACTCAGTGAGACCCTGTCTCTAAATAAAATACAAAATAGGGCTGGGGATGTGGCTCACTGGTTGAGTGCCCCTGAGTTCAACCCCTAGTACCAAAAAAAAAAAAAAAAAAATAGGTATATATATATGTGTGTGTGTGTGTGTGTGCATGTTCACAATATATACACACACACTCTGTGTGTTATAAATAAAATACATGCTTAGCTAATTTTCAAATGCATTAAATTGAGATTATCAAGAACCTTCTTGATGACAGATTTAGAATCCAAGAAGGTGCTATCCAGATAGAATTATGGGTCTAAATCAATAAGGCTTAAGTGAAATACAATGAGTGTATTGAACTTGAAAAGAAAAAAAGGCAAATGAGCAGAAGAGTGACAACAATGGCCATAAGTAATTTCATCTCCCCCCAAAAAGCCCCACGAATAGACCAAACACCCCTCAGAACAAAACAAAGAAAACCTAGCCCTTTATTTGACCGTAAATTCAATGTCTTATGCTGCAGTTTCTCAATACTGACCCACATAGGGTCAGTTGAGGGCATGGGAGGAACCGTCTTTTAATATCCTATTTGGGGGCTACATTTTCATACGGAGATGACGTGAATCCCAGTGGACTATGAGCAAGGAAGCCAGAGTGAGAAAACCACACCTAGAAGAGTGGTGTGGTGTTCATTCACTACCCCTGAGAGCATTAGTCCATTGCCTGGTAAGTTCCAGTTACCATGCTGGGCACAATTAACAATGCCGTGAGTGTTGGGTGTGCCAGACTCCGGAAAGAATCCAGTCAGGGAGACTGAGGAGTACTCCAAGAATAAAGTGCCTGGGCCCCTGAGGAGGACTGCATGGGGAAGGCTGTAACCTTGGGGCACATTCTTGGCTGACATTGGTAATGAACCAGGTGGGGGCAGGAAGAGGAGTGGTTTCCATGCGTAGGGGAACATGTGGGAAAGAGGTGACGTGGAAGGTCTTGGAGCACTTGGGAACGGGATGTAGTTTGGTGTTGCTGGAGTGTGGGGTGTGGGAGAAAGGAATGGATTAAAATTAGAAGTAGACCAGGGCCATGATTGGCCAAACTCAGGGTTTAACTTCATCCTGAGAACATGGAGAGCCAGTGAAGGGTTTTTGATGTGTGTATGGGGGAGCGCTTAATAATACAATTTAGATTCATCACTTAGACTTTGGTTTGGTGAATTGGATAGATGATGGACTGGAAGTGACGAGTCAGGGGTGACTGGTGCAGTTGTCCAGATAAAAATTGATGAGGGCCTGATCCTAGGTGGTGGCAACAGAGATGGAAAGGTGGGGACAGATTTTAGAGGTGGTTTAGAGGTTTAGCATCATTTTAGCAGCATTTTGAGGTGCTGGTCTGATTTCTGGAATCGTAAGCAGTGTGACTTGGTGGATAAAAATCTGATGAGACAGGACATTTAGGAGGAACGGTTTTGAGGAGTTTTGAGGAACATGTTCCGTGTGAGGTTTCCTGGGACAATCTCCAGCAATGGCCAACTGGCAGTTGGTTATGGGGGACTGGCGCCCCAGGAGAGGCTGTGATGTACCTCCAAGTGTAAATGCAGAGCCTTGGACACCCTGGGGTGACATGTGGGAGTGAGGAAAGAAGAGGGCTGGGACAGAGATACTAGCAACACCAGCACTGACATGATACACACAGAGGGGCATTCAGAGTCTTCTAGAAGATGGGGAAGGAGGAGCCATAGCAGAAGGAAGCAGAATTTGAAGATGGCGCTTGTTCTAAATACAATAGAGACAAGGACAGAGACCTGCAATAGAATTGGTGTCCTGGAGGCCACAGGGGTCACATTGAGCACAGCTGGAGTGGCGTGGGAGAGGCTTAGGTCTCCTCAGACAGTAGAGGGGACAACAGGAGCATGTGGGGCCCTGGTGGGAGGCTACCCTGAGGTTAAGGTGGGTCCAGGGCCGGGCTTCTAGGATGGGCTCAGGCTTTGCTCACACGCTTCCTTCAACTGGAAGCTCCCGCTCCATCTGGCCATTTCTGTCTGTCCCGCTCCTGTTAACACTCCCACTCAGATGCCAGGGAGAAGTCAGTGTGGGCTGGTATGGTGTCCATTTCAAGAGACCCCCCCTACCCTACCACAGATGCCACCCTGGTTTTCGTGTGTCACCTTCTGGGAGGGTCACCGTCAACAGTGCGGCAGGGGATCCTGAACGTGGCTCCTTTCTCTGAGGTCCCCGGGTCCCGTGTGCTGCCTCAGCTGCAGCCCACCTCATCTGGTGGGACGTCCTGGGAGTGAGGACCATGCTCTTCTCTCTTTTGTCCTTCCTGCCCTCGGTGCTTTTCCTTGTTTTCATCTGGAGCATGTTGCACTCATCCTCAGTATTTGTCCAATGCAAGAATGAGTCCGTAGGCCATGTGATGTGGTGGATTGTGGAAGGAGTTGTATAAGGAAATCGTCGGGATGAACCAAACAGGGCTTTAGGTGGTGACCATGCTCCCTGGGGGCAGCCTCATCTCACAGTATCAGTGAGAGGTGAGATACCTGCAGTCTTTGGAAGGCAGCGCCTTTTCCTGAACTGGTCCATCCCGACTTGGCCGTGACTTTGCCTCCCTGATGCTATTATCTGAGCGCTGTTTGTGATCCTGCAGAGTCAGCGTACTGATGGTAGAAGCTGCATTTCACGAACATGCGACTCTCTCTTCTCCTCAAACCGGCGTGTTATGCATGGAGCATATTGTGGTTGATAAATATTTGTTAGGTTGAATCCAAATGGGCCGCAGGGGATTTTGCTTCATTATAATTAGCAGTAAAACTACACTGGATGCTGAAATGATCTAATAGTCACAAATCCTAGATTGTTCTTGTTTTAAACTGTTGTTCTTAAGTGGTTCTTGTTCTCAACTGTTTACATTTTACTTTTGGTCTTTGTTTCACCAGAGGACTTAGGTGGGCTCTTCCTGCTGCCACGAGAGACTATGTGGGGCATGGACAGGAAGCCCTCTCTTGAGATGATCAGGGCTGCCTCTGGGACATGTGTGTTTGGCTCTGGGGAAACCAGGTTGATGACTTAGAAGACTTCCTCTGTTTCCCCCTTTTTCCCCTCCCTCCCGCTTGCTCCTCCCTACCTCCCCTCCTGCCTTACCCTCTCTTTCTCCTTTTTCTTCTTCTGTTGTTTCACCAGAAAAAAAAAATTAATTCCCACCATGATGGTGCTGAGATCGAACTGGCCAATTTAAAAATTTTGACCCTCTGGACTTCATTTTTGAGCATGCCCCCAAAATAATTAATTTGCATTCGCCTGAAGAGAGGTAGCAGAGCTCAGTAATTGGCATGCAGGTCTTGAAGTAGTTAAAGCTGGAGTCTGTGGTTATTGTGCAGCCTCAGTCTTTTTTGTCTTTGAATGGGTTGATAAGTATGTCAACTTCCAGCTACGAAGGCTAGAGCACCTATTTGTTGATCACAGATACAATATACAGAAAACAAAAAATAGCTATTGTTATGAGGGAATGTGAAGGAATGTACCTCAGTCGTAGATTGACACTGGGATCCTCAGGTAGGGCTGTCTGTGCCTCATCCAATCTCCATAAATGGTGATGTGAGGCCGCCAGGGCTCCTTGGACCTTGGCTTACTGAGACCAACTTGGGCTTTGGTATTAAATGGACTCTGTTGACCTTGGTCCTTATTTAAATCACCTCAGCCTCTGTTGGCTATAAAATGTGGGTTGATGTAAGGCTTGGAGATGAGGGGAAGCCAGTTGTCACTGCATGCACAAAAGATGACGCCTCCTGACCTGTTACACTCTGTCAACTCTTCGCTGTACTTCCCACCCCAGTGCCTGGTCCCACAAGCAAACCATAGAAGATCCACTTTTACCTGGCTTCTGCCCCCTTCCCATTCCCACCTGGTTTTAAGAATTGAACAGTGTTATCCTTGATGACTCTTACCTGGGTTGATATCAAACGTAAGTGACATAAGAAGGAAAGTCATATTCTTGGTTGTAACATGACCAGCAGTAAGATGGAAAGTTATGTTTCATTGATTTTAACGTACATATTTTCTCCTATCAGAATGTCATCATTATGAAAATTGAGAAGAATACTGACTTTAGAAAGGTAAACACAGATAGTATCCTTACTTGTAGTAACTGCTAAGAAGACAACATGGGATTGATTTTTTTTTATGTCTCTTTAGCTTGACTTTTCAGCCTAGGAGGTGCTCCTTCAACTTAGTAAATATTAATATTTACTGATTCCACTGCACTTTTGATCTCCTTTGGAATCATGTACAGAATATAGCTTAAGTGAATACATTATTGGTAGGACTGCTGAATTTTATAGAATACTTGTGCCATTAAAAAGTGCATCTTGCAGGCTGGGGATATAGCTCAGTTGATAAAGTGCCTGCCTTGCAAGCACAAGGCCCTGGGTTCAATCCCTAGCACCGGAAAAAAAAAAAAGTGCATCTTGGGAAAGAATCAATATTAATTTTAAAAAGTTTCAGATGGTTTGTTTTGTTAGTCAGCTTTCCATTAATGTAACAAATACTGAGATAAGTCAACTTAAAAAGAAGAAAGGTTTGTGTGGCTTAGAGTTTTGGAAATATCAATCCATCACTGATTGGCACCATTGCTTTGGGCATGTGATCACAGTACATCATGGTAGAGATGAATGGTAAAGAGGCCCAGTTCCTTCACGGCCAGATGTAAAAGAGGGATATAGGAAGGAGCTGAATTTCTATTATCCTTCCAAGGGCATGTCCCCAAGAACTTAAGACCTTCCACTAGGCCATGTGGGCCTTTGGAGGATATTCCAGATCCAAACTATAGCACATGTCATGAATTCTTTTCAGTCTTTAGTGAATTGAATCTTGTTTTCTGCAGAAGGTGGAGGAATGTGTAAGTTTAAGCTGTTTCCTTCTGAGAGATCCTTGTGGGACCAATTTATTGACAGTTAAGCAGATAATAATTCCATCTATTTGGGGAAAGGGGATAATAACTTGAGTCTTTCAAAAACATAGTGAGGAATTAGAATAAATACAACTAAAGAGCACTTAGGAAACCCAGAGACCAGATAATTGGCTTCATTTGACAATTGGATGGATAATAGTTTTCTTCTCTTACTCCCTTGTTCAACCTCAGGCAGTGCCTGAGTCCAGATGTTTTCATCATTCTTTACATTTAGCTCCAATTCTGAGTCCAGATCTGTAAAATGACAGATTATATGGACTTGAAGGTCAAAAGAAAGAAATGAGAGTTAGTTCTGTTGTTGTGGAAAACTGACGCATTGTGGAAGGGTCAGATATTCTCAGACTTGTAGGATACATTGCTTCCTGCCATCCGGGCTTCCTCTGTATGTCTAACCTTGGAGTAAGAATAAAACAGCAAGCTCTTCTCTGGTGGCATTTCAATCAAAAATTTCTGTTCCTCATTCACACTCCTCCCCAACTAACGTACAGAATGAGACCTGTGATGTCGCAAACTGTTCATCTTGAATGGGCAGATAATTCAATTATGTTTTTCCCTACTAACAGAGGGTCAAGGCATTCACGGTAGGCTAATTATTTTGAAAATTGACAGGCTGCCTTTGTCATGTATGGTGAAGCTTACTATTTTCAACAGCCGTGAATCAGCTGTCCTAGATAGTGTTGGTAATGCATTTTAGGAGTCTTCAAAGGAGAATTTATTTTAACCGAGTGTTCCTCTGAACATGCTCTTGGTATTGGGGTTCTGTTTCTTAGTCTCCTGGTCTGAATGCTCACAGAGAAGAGATGCCTGTGCACTCTTGTTCTCAGTTTAGGAGTCAGGATGTATAATCACTAGGTCAAAAATAATCAGTTCTAGAAAGAAGTTAAAACTCTTTCTCCCTCTTTGGGGACCAAGATTACACTCAGGTGTTCTTGGGGTTAATTTGAGAGCTTTTCAAGACAACTGCAGCTCTCTGGACTAATCTATACAAATTTATTCACCTCTTACAATTTGCTTAAAAATCCTGCAGTGAAATTTAACATTCTCCTTTGTCTGATTGTGCAGCCAGAACTAACGGCCATGTGAATTTATTGGGTAGACACATCCTCCTCCTTTCCATTTCTCATTGCTTACATCTGAAGTCCAGTCCAGTTCACTCCCTTGTCCTCTTTCAACCTGTCTGCAACCAAATTCAATCATGCAGGGATCTCTCACTTCCACTCCAACTAGACTCCCAGAGAGACGACATCTGGTCTCCAGTGTTGAAAGGAATGGCAATATTAGATCACAGAAGAGAAAGAAAATAAACTACAGCGGTTTGAGACATAGGTCCTACTTTTGAATATTTATGCATTTAGCTTTTTTATGTCACCTCATCCGTGCCCAGAACCAAATTTCCTCAAGAGAGAACTTGGCAAAAATCTTTGAATAAACTAAGCAATATTCAATAACCATATTTAGTTAGATTTTATTTCCTTACGTGAGAGCAGAGTGGGAACGGAAATGGAATGAACTTAAAAATATTTTCTCTTAAATGTACCTTTGTAGGCGTCTGTCTTCACACATCAGCCATTTATTTGGAGGAAAGCTTAAAGTCATTGAAGCAAACATTGCTTTATATACACTATGATACTGGATCAATAATGTGGCTGATGCCGTGGACAAAGAGCTCTCAAGATTATGCTGCTGTTTTCTTTTACTCTTCAGTCAACAGAAAAGAAGCACCAAAAGAAAAGAAATAAAAAACAAAGAGAGACATTTTCATCTCCCAATTTCAGCTTCCATTCTCCTCTAATTCCCAGGGAACTAGTGTGCAAAATTGTGTAAATTACCGTTTTAAAAAGTAGTGCTAAAATTAAAAAAAAAAGGATCTGGGGTGTTCTACCTTAATAGACAAATAACAAGGTTACTCGAACGAAGGTTCAGTTAGCTTTTAATGATATTTGACTATCATGTATCTTTTCCCATTCTTCTAATCTCTTTGTGTTCTTTTTCCTTTATTTTTAATTATTATTATTATTTTTTTGGTATTGGAGATTGAACCTGGGGATACTTAACCACTGAGTCACATCCCCAGCCCTTTTTATGCTTTTTAAAATTTTGAGACAGAGTCTTGCTAAGTTGTATTCTTATTTTTTAAAGTGGAGTTCTTATGGCAACCACGTAATTGGCTTCTGCTTATTTTATAATCCTGTTGGACCTTTTCTGCCTTTTAATTGGGTGTTTAAACCATTTACATTTAAGGTGATTATTGATACAGTTGGCTTAAAATCTACTATCTTGCTATTTCTTTCTCCATGTCCCAGTTGCTCTTTGTCCTTTCCTGCTGTCTTTTTGGTGATTTTTAATGATTCCCCTTTCCTTCCTTTGCAGCTTACTAGTTCTGGCTCCTAGTTTTGTATTTTTCGAGACTGCTTCATGGTTCATAGTACTTATCTTTAGCTTGTCTCCCTTCACCTTCAAGTGATATCGTGGTACTTACTGTGTGTTTAAGAAAATTAGGACAATATACATCCATTTCCAGCCTCCCTGAATTTGTGTAATTAATGTCATATGTTTTACTTCTACATATGTTATAAATTCCACAGAACAATGTTAACATGTTTGCTTTAATCATTCAATCTTTTCAGGATATTTAAGACAAGAGGAGATCCTTTATACTTGACATTGCACTTCCTATTTCTGGTGCGCTTCAGTTCTTTGTGTAGATCCATATTTCCATCTGGTGTTCCTTTCCTTCAGCTTAAATAACTTTCTTTGGTATTTTTTGTAGAGAAGGTCTTCTGGTGATAAGTTCTTTTGAACTTTGTATGTCTGTAATTCTTTACTTTGACTTTATTTTTGGGTGTATGATTCTAGAGTTGACTTTTATTTTTCAGTATTTTAAATACATTGTTCCATTATTTTCTGGTCAAAGAGAAATTCCCTCAAATTCTTATTTTTTTCCTTGTGCCTAATGTTTCTTTCTACTCTATTTTTAAAGATTTTTTCCCCTTACATTTGGTTTTAAGCAATTGAATTATTGTATGTTTTAGGATAATGTTCTCCATGTTTTTAGTCTTGGGATTTATGTAACTCCTTAGATTTTTGAGTTCATAGTTTTATTCACTTGTGGAACAAATTCAGCCACTCTTTAAATTTTTTTTTTTTTTAAATTTTGAGACTGGTTCTTGTTAAATTGCTTAGGGCCTCACTAAGGTGCTGAGGCTAGCTTTGAACTTGCAATCCTCCTGACTCAGCCTCCCAAGCTGCTGGGATTACAAGCATGTGCCTCCATGCCCAATGTAGTAGCTACTTTTTAAAATATTTTTTATATTTCTTCTCTCATCTCCTTGGAGACTCTAATTGAATGCAGTTCATCCATAGTTCATTGTTGTTTTGTGCTTTTTATTTTTATTTTTTTAATTTTTAATTTTTTTTTTTGTGGTGCTGGGGATCGAACCTAGGGTCTTGTGCTTGTGAGGCAAGCACTCTACCAACTGAGCTATATCCCCAGCCCTGTGCTTTTTATTTTTAAACCTCTTTTCTCTGTGTTTTATTTCTGGTAGTTTTTTCAACTATGTCTTCGAGTTCACTCTACTTTTCTTCTGCAATGTCTAGTCTGCTTTAATTCTTCATCTCAGTCATGATATTTTTAAGTCTAGGAGTTTGATTTTCTTTTTTTATTTTAAAACCATTTATTAACTATCTACATTGTAACTTGTGCTGTACTAATTGACAAACACAAATTCACACTGTTTAGTGATAGTAACTGCAATTGATAATTTTCACACTTTGGTTAAAGGATTTTATCTTTTTAACACATTTCTTACATATCCTTATTAACATGTAAATTTTTTTCAAGCTTTTTGAAAATATAGAAGAATTATAATCACTTTAATGTACTTGTTTGCTAATTCTATCAACTGTGTCATTTTTCAGTCAGTTTTGTTTGACTTATTTTTCCCTTTATTGTGGATTATGTTTTCTTGCATGTTTTCACTTATTGTAACTTTTTGGGAGCAGAAGGTAGGCTTTATTAGTGGGCATGATTAATGAGGGAAAGCTAGAAAGCCCTCACTAGAGACCTGCTACTTGTCCAAGGAATCTTTATTGGGGATATGTTTGACCCCACAGCCATCTGGGATGAGCTACTTCTCAGCTACCATGTCTTCAAATTAATTTGTATCAAACTTGGTAAACCCCCAGGCTTGTTTTTTTTTCTTTTTGTAACCCCCAGTCTTTGAGTTATGGATCTTCTGGCAGCCAAGGAACTTGAACTTGCCTCTACATAGGGATTTAATCACAAGCTTCTTGTCCCAGACCTTGGTACAGATGGTCATGAAGATTTGGCCTCCTGGCCACCATACACCTTGGGGATTTCCAAAGGCATCCCCTTCCACATACCTGTCTGGAGCCTAGATTGGGAAAAACACAAGGTCAGAGACAAGAATGTCCATTGAAAAGGAATGTCTCCAAGGTCTCTTGTTGCAACCCTTACAAGCAACAGGCTGCATACACTACTAGGAGCATGCCTGGTAATTTTTGATTAGATACCAGACATTGTGATTGTACCTTACTGAGGCCTGGGTATTTTTGAAAATTTTATGTATTTTTGAGATTTGCTTTAGGATGAAGTTAAGTAGTTTAAGAACATTTCTGTCCTTCTAGGCTTTCTTTTAAGCCTTCTTAGGTAGAACCAGAGCTGCATTTAGGTTGCAGCTTGTTTTGCCCACTGTTGAAGAAATACCTTCTGTATATCTGACCTTTCATGAATTGAGTTCCATTCCGACTGGTGACAGACACTTCTCCTGGTCTGTATGAGCTCCAAAGATTGTTATCTCTGACTATTTGGGGATCTATTTTTTCCCTTAGCATTAGGTAGTTTTCTCACACAGAGGCTCACCAAAACTACCATGAAAATTAAAGTGGGAACCTCTACAGATTTCTCTGGCTTTCTATTTGTGTAGCAGTCTCTTCTGCAGCCCTGGCCTCTCTGGACTCAGGTCTGTTTCCTCAGTACAGAGGTACCTTTGGGTTCCTCCTCCATGTGCAGCTCCCTGGAATCTCCCTCTAGTCAGTTAGCTGGGTGTTGGGGCTTAATGCTTTTGTTTTTCTTTATCTCAGGCATCGCTGTGCTGGATTGCCTTCTGTTCAGTGTCTTAAAATTACTTTTAAAAAAAATTAATTAATTTTTAAAAAAAATTTTTTTTTTAATTAATTTTTTTAAAAAATTAATTAATTAATTAATTTTTTTTTTACAAACTGCATTTTGATTCATTGTACACAAATGGAGTACAACTTTTCGTTTCTGTGGTTGTGTCCTATGTAGACTCACACCCTTCGTGTAATCATACATGTACATAGGGTAATAATGCCTGTCTCATTCCACCATCTTAAAATTAATTTTTCATGTGTTTTGCTTGTTTTTTTTTTTAAATTTTCACTATTTCAGGTAAGAGGGTAAGTCAGTACTCTATTACCCTACCATATTCAAGAGAAGACATATCTGTTAACCATATGTGACTTCAAGGATATCAGCCCACCAAAGTACACTTCCATAAGGAGAGAGTTTTTCCTGTCTTTGCAAGAAATATTTAGATTCTGATTATTTGGGCTCCTATCCATTAATTTGTCACCTGTTAATAAGAATATGGCAGCAATTCCTTCATCAATTTGTTACTCAGGTTTTCTAAATGAAAAATTGGTATAATAATATCAGTTTTCAATTTTCCTAGGTACATACTAATATAAGTAAATATCAGGTAATGGTTTAACAATCTTTGGAAACAGAACTTTATGAATCAAAGATATAGCAGTGTACATTTTATGGTTAAAACCCCAACTAGAACTAGATTCTTCAGTTTCTGGAATTCTCTAACTGTGTTTTTCTGATGTCCTCATGGTGGGACAATCGAATTTAGAATCACTACTTTTAAATATTTGCTAAGAAGAATATTTTAAAGGGAGACTATTATGCTCAGCATAAATGGACTATCAAAGATTTTTGCCAAAAGAAAAGATTTAGAGTTGTAAGTATTTACTTGAATAATTAGCGTGGGGAATAAAGACCAAGAACAGTAACAACAAATAAATTATTTAATTGTGTTCTTCTCAAAAAAAGGTTGTTCCTTTTTCTCTGAATGTATGTTTGCCTATGCTTATTTATGCTTGTGTGTGTGTATAGCTGTTCACACTGGAGGAGCTGCACAGGTCATCTGCAACCACTCTGGACCTGCTAGAGGAATTTCCACTTCATATGATTGCATGAAGCAAGTTCCTGGCATATTAGGATTGGAAGACATATCTCATGATTCCAAACCTGGTAAAATTTCATCTTTGCTTGCTTCTGTATTTTTTTCCTCTGTTAAAAGTGGAGAGAGAGATGAAAAATTATGTGAAAAGATTTTTTTTTTAATTATCCCATATTTCAACCTATTCTAAGTCACTGTGAAAGCATCATGTTATCTGACATTTCCTAGTCACACTTTAGCATTCAGGTGGGTCATAATGAAGTGCAGTCTCTTTTCTACTTTTTAAAAAAAAGAATCTAGCATTCACATAGTACGGTTTTATGGATAATATTTTTGGTGGATAGAAATGGTCACAAATGACCTGCAACTCGTCCTGTTTAGAGTCAGAGTCCATTTCCCCGCTGCTTGTGTCTGGGCTGGTCTGTGGCTTCCTTTAATCCTTACAGGGGGCAGAAGTGGCATCCTAAGAGTGAGCCAGGGTCTTAAGAGGCTTGGAAGGTTTGGTTTCAGTCTTCTTGGAACCCAGTCCTGAGGGAGTTGAGAATCCATGAAGAGAGAGACTCAGGTTCTCCAGTCCCCCCAGACATTCCAGTGACCCAGCTGGGGCCCCAGACACATGAGTGAGTCCAGTTGAGGCTGCCCGGAACAGGGGGCAACCATTCCAGCTGAAGGTAGCCCACACTTCTGACCCGCAAAATCACAAGGGTACTGTTACTTCAAGTCACTGAGTTTCATGCTGGTTTTGTACACAGCAAGAAGCCACTGGGTATGGTGCCGACTGTCCCCTCTCCACTTCTGCCTTCCTTTCTCTTTCTTTTTAATTGGCTCCTCTAAAATCTCAGTTCTTCTTCTCTGGCCCTTAATTTTTTTTTTTTTTGGAACCAGGGATTGAACTCAGAGACACTTGGCCACTGAGCCACATCCTCAGCCCTATTTTATATTTTATTTACAGACAGGGTCTCACTGAGTTGCTAAGGGCCTCACTGAGTTGCTAAGGGCCTCACTGAGTTGCTAAGGGCCTCACTAAGTTGCTGAGGCTGGCTTTGAACTTGCGATCCTCCTGATTCAGCCTCCTGAGTCGCTTGGATTACAGGCGTGCGCCACCATGCCCGGCTTCTCTGGCCCTGTAAAAGTCTTTCATTTTTATAACAAGTTCTATGTAATCTACATTTGTTATTAGCTATTTATACAATATATCATAGGTTGAGCATCCCTTATCTAAATTTCCACAATCTGAAATGCTCCAAACTCCAAAACTTTTGAATGTCAACATGATGTCACAAGAGGAAAATCCTACTTGACTTCACCACTGAAACACAGGTGCACTAAAATATTGCAAAAAATTACCTTTAGTTTACACATAAAATATGTATGTGGAACATAAATGAATTTCATGTTTAGACTTGAGTCTTATCTTCATAATAGCTCATTATATGCAAATACCCCCAAAACTGAAAAAAAAAAAGCAAGATCCAGAACATTTTTGGTCCCAAGCATTTTAAATAAGGGATAGTTAACCTGTCTAATGTGAACTGTTTAAAAAAAAAAATCTGTTTACTTAATTCCCCTGGAACTCTTAAGTAAATAGATGGCAGTGATATTCCATTTTTAGATGATGAAGCAATGCTTCACATTATTATAAAACCTTTTCTTTAGACAGGCTCACTTTGCCCTGTAGACATGATCTCACCATTCCTTTAATTGTACACACAGATAGATAAAATGGACTGAGCAAACTTAATATCTTCATGGAATTTCTGGCTCTGCTTAGACCTTGCTAACATTTTCTTTTTCTGAATTATTACAAATGATGGGTGATCCATGTGGGAAATTGCCACAAAGATATAACAATGTTTATTTGGTGTACATCTAACTAAAGAATAGACAAAATCAGAGTTTTTCAGGATTATTTCAGGAAGATTATCCTGAAATATCCTATTCCTAACATTTTCCTTCCTGAATTCTTGTACTGTAGGATGATGTGCTCTGGCCCGGCACAGTGGCACACACCTATAATCCCAGCAGCTCAGGAGGCTGAGGCAGGGGGATCATGAGTTCAAAGCCAGCCTCAGCAAAAGTGAGGTGCTAAGCACGTCGGCGCGACCCTGGTTCTAAATAAAATACAAAATAAGACTGGGGACGTGGTTCAGTGGTTGAGTGCTCCTGAGTTCAATCCCCAGTACCCTCCCCGCCCAATAAAATAAAATGATGTGCTCTGGCAATTTCTGTGCACTGTGTGAGGTGATTAGCTGCTGAACTTAACACTAGAAAGTTTGGAAGTTCCATGCTTGCCAACAAGGGCTTGTGTTCCTTGGAATTGGAAGATATTTCATGAAACTTCAGGGACAGCACATTTAGCTGTGACCTTAGAGTCTGAGAACATGTTGCCTTCCCTTCCCTGAGCTTAAATAGGACTTTGACCTTAACTTTGTGACCCAGGAATGTATTAGATAAGAATGAGTGTGTCTAGTTAGAGGTGGTGTCAAATCTGTGTGGATCTGTCTTTTTTCTTGGGAAAGGGTATGTAGCTTTCATTGAGTTTTCAACAAGCCCCAATTTTTGAATCAGTATCTGAGGAGCTTGGATTTTATGACGTTTCTCTTTGTTCAGCTATAGAAGAATTATAGTCTTCTAGCAGCATTCTGATAATCCAAAAATGGAATTGCCTTCAAAAGAACAGCCTATCTAAGGACATATAGAGACCAAAGGCCAGTCTTAAGAAATGACCAATGAAATCCGTTCAGGGAGGAGATTTTTATAAACAGTGTTAAGTCGTATATACTTCCCTAGAATTATAGTAGTGTTGCTCAAACCAGAGTTTAAGTAAACCGGAGTTCCCAGGACTTCATGTAACTGACAGCTCAGTCCTCGTCCTCAATGCCAATCCAATAATAAAGACAAGGTTTTGAGAAAAAAAGGAGAAGCTTTATTGCTTTGCTAGCAAAGGAGAAACACCAGGGGACTCCTGTCCCAGAGCCTGTGATTCTGCCTGTCATGGGGAACAGGGGGCTTTTAAAGTGATCCAGAGAAATGAGATTAGGGAGGAGAGATCAGGAAGGAGAAGAACAGGGAAAAGATCAGGGAGGAGAGGATCAGGGAAAAGAAGATCAGGGAAAGAAGATGAGGGAAAAGAAGATCAGGGAAGAGAAGGTCAGGGGAAAGAAAGTTGGGAAAAAGAAGAAAACATGGAAGTCTTAAAGCAACAAGGGATATAGTCAAAGCATCAAGTGAACCCCGTTACACTTACACCGGCCAGAGTGAAGGGAAATGTTGATGTGAAGTGCCCAAGAACCTGCATTTAATTAAATTTCTTTGGTCAATAGGCAGTGCATTGTAAAACTATGATTTTTTTTTTAATGGCAAATGAAATAAAGCTCATAAAGAACATAGAACTTTTGGAAAATACGGCAGGACTTTTAACCAGCTGGTCATGTGATCCAATCAAAGTAATTAATTTTATGCTGGATTTGCTTATGGTCATTTTTTTCCTTCTTTCTTTTGAAAAGGGCTGCTGTGTAGGCGCACAAAGGAAAAAGTGACATGCTTTTGTTGAGAGTGTTTATGAAATGCTATCTTTTGAGAGAACATTTAGATGGCACTCTGTCTGTCTGGTGGGAAAAGGTTTTCAGCTCTTGTCTGTTGATCTTGAGGTTCTGTTGCACTAGGGAATGAAATGCTCTGTGTGTTGATATCCATGGAAGCGGAAAGTGCTTTCTGTCCCCTAGCCCCTTCTTCCTAAGATGTCATATCTTGAAGAAAAACAAAACAGAAAAGGAACAAATTTATTCTCAGGGAGCTTGGAGGAGCATGAATTATTTATTCTTAGAAATCCTCTACTATCTTTGCATGAAAGAGAGCCCTATTATTAAAAGTGAATGTTTCTTTTTCTGCATGTCAATAACTGGGAGATCAGAATGGACTGGCTGTTAGATCGCTCGCTCCTTGGAGACTGAGCTCCCAAGGCAGTCTCCGCAGCAGCTAAGTTATTTTTAAGACAATAAAATCATTGGAACTGATATATGAACACCCACAATTGATGTGACAGGGGTTTGCCACTGAGGCAGTCTAAGAGGAAGAAAAGGCCATTAAAATGATCTCAATTACCTTTTAATTATGAATTAACACATTTGCATAAATCACCGCAGAGAGAATTTCTGGGTGCATGTGCATGTATGTGCTGAAATTGCCTGGGTTTATTAGGCTCCTTATTTTCTTTCAGCTAGGTCGAGCAGTAAATTCTCTACTACCTTCCTCCTGGAGCAGAGGAAGTCAATTCTTCTTGCCTGGGGAAAAATTTAAATTTTCCCTTGATGCCAGTAATCTCATTTTCTTTCCAAGCAGTTGTGCAAATGAGAGCAATTGTTTTGTCTTTCCAGTTCATACTGGGTTTCAAGAACATGGTGCTTCTTTGATAAAATAAACTTTGGTTAGAAAGAGGCAGCTGGGTATTTCAATCCTGGAGGGATGGAAATAAGGAAGAATTACAAATTGGGCTGGCTGGTGGCTTTTGGAAGTCATTGTCTCTTGTGGCCCACTGACCAATTGGTTCTCTTTGCTTTAGGGGAAGTAGTAGGCTGGAGACTGTTAGCATTTTATTTTTGCAAATAAAATACTGGCTGTTTGGAATCAGTCCTTGTCTTTATCAGAGGTGAGGGGACCCCAGTATTTGAATCATTGTTGTATAGACCCCTGTATGTCCAACGTATGCACACGATCCAGTTTTAACAGAGAAAAGGTAGAGTTTGTGGAATCCTATTTGTTAAAACAGGCAACCTTTTAATGAAAAATGTCAGGGTTGGTGGAAGGCCAAATCTGGAAGGAAAATAGCTGATCTCTGGCTTCAGAGACACTCACCCACCCCCACAGAGCTCAGGCCTTTGGGCCACTGACACCACCTTCTCCCTCTTGATTTCCATCTCTCTTCTCCTATCCCTTCCTTTCTCTTTCTTATTATTATCTAGGAGCTCAGTATAGTTCTATGAAGCAAAAGATTAGAAACAACCCAAACGCCCATCAATGGAGAGGGCTGGTTAAATAAAGCGTGGCACATCCATTTAATGAACTACAATGGAGCTGTAATAAAGAATGGAGGAGTCCCATGTACTGATAAGAAGAGATCTCTGAGATTTATTGTTAAGTGAAAAATAAAAGGCACAGAACAGTGTGTATGTCCTATCTTTTGTGCTGTCTATTGTACAAAGAAGGGGTAAGGAAATAAGACTCTGTATCCTATTTCCTTGTATGTACTTTAAAAGTTTGGAAAGATACATTACTAATGTCACTGTTATTCAGGTGAGAGGTGGTGAGCTGGGGGAGATATTTCATTCTATATCTTTTGTGATTTATTTATTTATTTTAAAATGAGCTTTTGGGGGACTGGCAGTTAATTGGATTTCCATTGCTGTAACAAAATGCTTAAGACAAAATTATAGAAGGAAAGATTTATTGTGGCTCATGGTGTCAGAGATTTTGGCCCTGTTGCTTTGGATTTGTGGTGTGGCAAAACATCATGGCGGGGAGTGTAAGACTGAGGAGCTGCTCACCTCCTGGAGGCTGGGAACAAAAAAGAGGAGGGGAAGGAGTTGGATTCCTAATATCCCTTTCAAGGGCACTACCCCAGGGACCTGACCTCCTTCCATTCAGCCCAACTCCTAAAGGTTCCATTCCTCCCAATAGCACCAAGTGTCAGTGACCAAGCCTTTACCATGGGGCCTTTGGGGGATCTTTGTATCCAAACTATAACAGGGTATAGCTCAGTGGTAGTGTGCTGGCCCAACAGGGACAAAGCTCTGGGGTTCACTGCAAAAACAAACAAACAAACAAAGGAACAAAAACAAACACCTTTCCAAGAAATACATATTCAGAAAATTGCCAAAAGCCTTAGTCTTCTTCTCTGTGTGTACGTGTGTTTGACCAGTGCCCTGCAGGGATGCTCCAGCGCCCTGTCTGATGCAGGACATTTCCCAGCAGCCCTTCAGGGATGCACTTGGTCCCCAGTGGTAACCACAATCATGACTTCTCACTCCTGTTAAAAATTCATCTTTCAAAAGAGGTAAAATCATCATGCTTGCACAAACATAAAATGAGTATGTGTCCAAGGTTATATCGAGTTTATTAACTAAAGAGGAAACTAGTAAGATGTTGTGGAGGTTAAATTTTATGTTAATGGAACTGACTCAGATTCAACATCATTCTGTGTGAATGTGAGAGAGCTGTCAGAGGGAGTAGCATTGGAATCGATGCACTCAGTAAAGTCGATTGCCTTCCCCAACATGTGGGGCAGTCACCCAATCTCTTGGGGGCCTGGATAAAAGAAAAACTGAGTGAGTGAAGACAGGTCATCTCACCTTCCCTGACTCTCGGATTGGGATTGGCATCACTGGTCCCCCTGCTTCTCAGGCCTTGGAATGAACACTGAATTATATCACTAGCTTTCCTGGGTGTCTGGTTTGTAAGCAGCAGATGTACGGGGCTTCTCAGTTTCCATAATACATATATCTCTTAATGGTTCCAGTTCTCTGGAGTACCCTGACTAGTATGGGTTTTCAAAACAAAGACAAAACAAACAAAAAACACCACCACTTCAAAGTGAATCCAAAGAACACATATATTGGCAACTAGGAATGCTGAAATCAACTAGTTAATATAATGCAAAAATAGCCAATATCCATAAGACAATAATTAATTATATCTATAAATAAGAAAAATTTGCATTACTATCCATTGTCTAGATATACTGAGCTTTAATATAGCACAAAATCAGTGAAATTCACAGATCACCAATAGAACCGGATAATATGGAAGAGCATATTATAGGAAAGCAGCCATTGTCTGTAAATAATGAATGCATGTGGCTGTGTTCCAAATTTCATTTACAAAAATAGGCAGAGAGCTAGAGTTGACTCACCAACTGTAATTCCCTAACCTATGATCTAAACTATCTACACATGTAGAATTTACTACCTATTTTAACATAACCTTACTATTTCATGAGAAGCTTAACAAGGAAGATACTAGTTGCAGATAACTTTATTTTTTCAAGGTATCGAGGAGCACAAAGGTGTGATAACTCTCCTGCCTATTCTAAGGGCCATGGTGAACACTCCTATAACAAAAGACAAGTTAACAAGAGAAAGGCATAACAAATTATTTAAATAAAGTTTTACATGGCATAGGATTCAGAAATAAAGTGTCCAAGATCCTGGGAAAGGTCCATTTTTTACACTTAGAATTGATGGGCAGCCTATATAAATGTTATTGGACTTAAAAGGAGTAAGTGGGGAAAACCATCAGGGTCTGTAGGTTCAAATTGTTCTTGGCCTCTCTGTATAGCATTCCTTCCTTCTGGAAATTGGGCAGGACTGTTGGAATAAGTACATGGTCAACTCCAAGACAAGACAGGTCAAAGAATTTCTCAATGGCCAGAAAGGTGGTAGAAGGTAGAGTAATATTTCTAGGTTGTCTTCTTGTGTCCACGATATCCCAAAATTTTACCTCTTGGTACTTACCAAAGCATCTCATGTTGAAAGACCCACCCTGATCCAACCCTGAACATCAAAAATTTCCTCCCTTCTCTACAATGAATTGCTTCTAGAACTCTTGCAAGACAATGCTCCCTTTGTTGTGGTTATCAGTAAACTCAACTTTGTCTTACCAACAGATGATTTGGTGGTGTTTTCTGGTAGCCAGCTTTGACAGAGCTATCATGCATGGGTCTGTGATAGACATTCTCACACATGTCTATTGGTAGCATAAGCATACAGTCCTGTTGGGTGTGTATTCATGAGAGAATTTTCTGGGCTACAGGACACATGGATGTTCAGTTTCACAGATAGTGGGGATAAAGGGTCATCCAAAACAACTGCTTTTGGATATTTTGATTTTGGGATGCATAATCTATTAAAAAATTAAATAGAAATGCAAAAAAAATTACAAAAAAAAGCAGTCAATATAGCCAAAATGCATGATTAACTGGTAATCAATCAAGAAAAAACAGTTTTATGGCCAAAAATGTTGTGTTTTTTGGAAAATGTGTCTTATGCTGAAGCAAAGGACCAAATACATTGCAGCTAGGACCAAATGTACCACAGGATGGTTTGATGCCTTGTACTTGAGCTCCATGTTTGTTAGGCACACTTCTTACTATGAATTAGGATCCATGTGTGCCAGAGATCCTATATGTGGCCTCGCATGCTCTTGGACTCCTAATTTGAATATAGCTAGAGCAGCGGGCTGGGTTTGTGCTGGCTTCGTCTCATATTGTTCTGATAGTTTCATGCCTCAAGCATGTATTTTGTGATTTTTACTCTTGGCTTTAGCAACGCAGACTAGGACACAGGAAGCCTGAAGTGAGGACATTGGGGTGTTATGTTCCCCAGGGCAATGTTCAACCAGTGGGACATGATGGATAAATGTTTCTCCAAAGTTATGAACCAGTTCCTGCATTAACCTTTTTATCATTTAAGCATAGCATAAATGTGACTCTTGTGATCCATCCTAAATAAAACACATTTAAGATTTGGAAAAATGTTGTAAAGTCTTTGTGACATTTGAAGCCAGTAGGCTGGCCCAATGAGGAGAACTGGCTTCCTGGTTTCTCTGACTATTTCAACTGTGAAGAGTAACTGCTATGCCTGTCTAGAATTTGGAAAGTCCTAGGGTACACTAGGCCCTGACCAATAGTCATGAAGAATATCCAAGCCCTATGTTAACCAAAACTCAGATGTTCCATTTTCCATTTTCCAGGGTAACCAGGTTGTTGACCTCCATGTGACTACATCTTCTTATCCCAGCTCTTTCTCAAACTTTCACATGACAAAGTTATAGTTTAAACTTCCTTAGTGGCCCCATACTGGTTATGGACATTCCTTCACACTTGCTGACCAGACCTCAAGACTTCTACTGTTCAGAGGAGGATCTGGCACTTAATGTGTGAACAAAGACATAGACAGCTGTGGAGCCATGACTTGGAAGCACCCAAGTCTTGGAAGGAGCCAGATGAAAGACAGGGTTGGTTCTTCTTTGAGAAGAACCTTCCTGAAGTATGTCAGGCCACAAAGAGGGCAATGTGCTTCTCTTGATACCTCCTCCAGGTGTGTAGCAGAAGGTATGTACCCCACATTCAGAATTATCTGGTCAGGGTCACAAAGGGTACAGGATCTGGTGGTTGGCATATCTGTGCACCACCAGATAATACCTTGACAGATGCCCATGTTTCCCCTGCAGTCTGCAGCAACTTCAGAGAACTTCACCTGCCTAACTCAAAGAATCCTGGTCCTGCCCTATTAGAAGGCCAGATTCTCTGTGTTACATTCTTTGCATCTACTTTTGTAGTTCTCTCTGTCTTTGTCTTTAAAATATCTCCTCTTCTCTTTCCCTCTAAATTTTCTTCCTTAGTTGATGATTACTATTTGCATTTTCTTATTAGAGTTCTATGTTTTCAGTGTTTCATTTAAATATTAAAGGAGTAGCTTCGATCCCAATATAACTTATAAGCAAGAGTGTTGAAGCTACATTTGTTCTGGATCGGGAGTAATCTCATTTAGTACTCAGCTCCGGACTGCATCCTGACTACTCCTCCTACTGTAGCATTGCTTTTCTTAGGGGATAGGTGTGAACAGTTCTGGTTCTGTTACACTGGAGTTGTATCAGTTGGGGTCCCAGCGGGAAACAGATGGCATACTTGAAATAGGTTAATCCAACAAGGATTTCTTCATCCATTTAAAAAGGATCTATTTTAAAAGGTGTGCTACAGGGGAAATCATAGGGAATGGTGTAGTGATCTGGGGCTAGCAGAAGCCATTGGTATCACCCCGGGGCTGCAAAATGTAGAGTAGTGTAGCTTTAGTCTCCTGGGGGAGAGCAGTAGACTTCGCAGGATGGGGGAGTCTTTAACTTGAGAAGAACTTGCAGGAGGGAGCCACTAGTTTTCACAGCACCACCCAGGCTCCCTGTTATCCTGACACAGCTGGAAGCAGAGGACTCAAAAGCCTACTGATGTCATCCACAAGCCAGCTGCCCAGAGACCAAAATAAAGAAGAGAGGAGAGTGACTCTAGGGGGCAAGTGGAAGTGTCTGACCCAGGGATGCGCCAGCTCTTCATTGACCCAAGGCACGCTGAATATCACTTAAGCCTCTTCACTGCAGTTGGAAAACCCAGTGTCTGTTTTTAGCACTTCTTCTTTGGGGTTACAGAGAACATCTGCAGTCCTGACAGGATGCCTCTGGCCATTACACCCTGTCAAAGGCTGGTCCTCTGCTGCCTCTCTGGGATTGCAGCTCTGGCTGCCGCATCTGCTGACAGCGTTCCTTCCCACGCTCACAGGACCTCCTCTTTAGAAACCATGAACTCTCTCTTTCCCATTCCTCAGGGGGTTTCCTAACTCTAGACTTTAGGAGGAGTACAAGGTCTCCTTCTCTTTCCACTTTAGACAGTCTGGTTACATCTTTAGTGGACTTAGATCAGCATTGGAACATTCACAACCTCCAGCGACCAGAAAGGTATCAAATGAGTGGGTGTGAGGGGATAAGTACAGGGTAAGGCTTTGAATCCAAGAAATAGTTCACATTTCTCTTACTCCACGGTCAGGTAAATCACAGGGCAAGCATGATGCTAAGTGACAGCAGGAGCTTGAATTCTAGAAATAGACTGCTAGCTAGCTGCTTTCTGCCCTTTGGGAATGTACACACATTGGCTATCCATGTTTTCATGTAAAATCTCTCAATTTTTAAATACTGGCAATGGGGAGCACCGGGAAGGAAAGTGAAGATAAATAGTACATTATCATAAGAAGAAGATTAAGAAATAGGACCTTTTTTGTTTTCTGAGCGGGGAAGTTTGCAAAGCTGAGGGTCCAGAAAAAAATAGGCATGTAGCTCCCTGTCACTTCATCATGCCACGGGGAGCAGGCCGGGGCCAGGAAGCGGTTGCTGGATGTGAGTTGTGTTTCCAGGGAAGAGGTGTGAGCACACTCCACCAGTGTTCTCACCATGGGTGTCGAGCTTAGTCACGGAGCAGCCTGGAGTGAAGGCCAGGTTTGTCTGGGAAAGTCATGGGAACTTGGATTTGCATTCCGAGGGAAGGAACCTCTCAGAGGTCCCAAGGGAAGTTAGCTCATTAATGAGAACATGAGCCCTGTTGCTTTTGTCATCATATCTCAAAAATGATTGACAAGGCCAATGTCAACTTTTTCCTCATATTTTCTTCTAGAGGTTTCATGATCTTATGTTTAAGTCTGATCCATTATGGGTTTAGGTCTTCAGTTTAAGCCTAATCCATTTTAGTTGATTACATGTATAGTGTAAGATCAGGATCTAATGTCATTCTTTTGCATATGAATATCATATTTAGTCTTTTCAACACCATTTATCAAAGTGACCGTTCTTTTCGCATTGTGTATTCTTGGTGCTCTGCTGGAAATCAGTTGACTGCATAATCCTGGGCTTATTGTTCTATGTTCTGTCCATATTCTGCTCTATTAGTCTTTGTGTCTGTTTATATGCTAGAACGATATTGTTTGAATTACTATAGCTTTGCAATATGATTTGGTGAAAGCTGCCTTAGATATCCCTGACCACAGGGTTATTCACTCTCAAATTCTAGACCCAATGTGGAGGTACTCAGATAGGTCTTTCTCCAGTCTCTAGGCTTAATTCCTCTCTGAAGACAACTTTCTTCCCTAGAGAGACTCTGCTCACAGGTGTCTGGCGTTATACCAGTTCATTTCCAAAGGAGAAACATCTTAGAATGCAATAATAGAACCTCAGATACATCACACAGAATTGAAGTTGTGGTGGGGTGTAACCTCACAATCATATACTTGAAATTTCCTGCTTGGGAAAAAATTAGAGTTGACATGATTTTGCAGAAAACAGTTCTCTTGAGCAGGACTGGAATCTAAAATCTCTGCATATCACTTTTAACAAGCATATGATATTTAGAAACATAAATCTATGTTTGAACATCTAACTTGAGTCTTTGATGTTTGGTGTAATTTCCCAGTATTATGGAGCTTCGACATTCATTATGCAGAAGAATATTTTTAAGTGATCTAAAAATTAGTTTGCCATTCATTTTGCATGTGACATATATTGAGCACACATTTTATATCAGCTACAGTGTGAAGTATTGAGGACATGGCAAATGACTCCACTATTAGTAAACACTGGATAATAATGAATTAAATTATAATTATTTAATGAATAATTATGTATGTGTGGTTGTGTGTGGATGTGCATGTATGTGTGTAATATATGTAACTATCCTTCAAGATTAATTTGGACAAGAGATGGAGATTCCACTGTGTGTATTCTGGAATAAAGAATAAATAATAGAGGTCAGTCTTTGTACAACTGTGAGAGGAGCGGAAGAAATGAAGGTCTGGAAGTGAAAGTCAGAACACTGCAGCCCTGGCATGAACAGAAAAAAGCCTGTAGAGAGGCTTGTGGGCAGCTGCCGCCTCTATGGGTCCACTGCTTAAGGTCTGGTTGTGGGCCTGGGGCACTGCGGAGCCCCAGTGTCAGCAGTCAGCAAGGAGAGCTAGATGCAGAACAGAGGAGAGCAAGGTCACGCTGGGATCCTAGGGGCATCTTTGTCTCTGACCATGACCAAAATCTGACCATGTTTGTTTTTGCTTCTGCATTCAAATTTCACACAAGTTCTTTATTTTGGCCAACTGTAACCTGGAACCCCACAGAGAAGGTATTTTGGGAAGCACGGTTTCCATCTTTATCAACTTGACATTCACAATCCAGCAAAATAATGATCTCTCTCTCCTCTCTCCCTCTCTCTCTCTCTTTCTCTCTGTTGGCCTGCCATGATCAATTACAATCTTACCCGAAATGGTTTATGTTTCCATTGCACTATGATTGCTAAGATATTGTTACTCTTTTCTGCAACAATTTATTTTCAAGTAATGCTAAATAGGATTTTTAAAGCAACCGACCGTCTAATAGATTTTTCTCCCTCTTGGGTGCATCACGTTTAGCAGAAACTCTTCCTCCTCACAAGGGCTTGAAATGGCACACACAACCTGGAGACAGACACTGTACAATTTCCTCCATCTCAGAGACCGTGTGGATGTCAACAAAATTCCCACCATTTAGAAACCCATAAATCACAAGTTCCTGTTGTTTCGTTAGGTGTTCCACTATTGTTGAGTAAAATCCATTTAGAGAACATAGTCATACAACTCAGCTTAATGCTGATGCCCTCCAGAGAACTGGTATGAAAGTTGGTGTTCTCTGATGACTAACAAAAGGTTCAATTTGGCAAGGGCGACAGAATCAGGGGGCAAAAGAACCACCTGCGATTGCCCTTAATGATTACTGTAGATTCACGACCACAGAATCTCTGAAGCCCCTGGGCTAATAATTCTGAAACTAGCACACATAATAATTAACAAAAGGAATTTCAGATTACTTCATCCACAACTTCTTTCTTATATTGAAAGGAGAAGTTTATCTCATATTCCGAAAGGCTTATTTTGATGCGCCTTTTGCATTATTGGATAAGAAAATTCCCTATGTGATGCAGGGACACACACTTGGTAGAAAAGAGAACAGGGTTTCTATTCACAGCTTTTATTATTGATGGTCTTTGGCCATTAACCACAGTAGATGTGCTTCTCTTTTTGCCAAATGGGCTCCTTAAAAGATTTTCATGAGGGCTAAATGAGATAAGTATTTCAAGTACTTAGCTAATTGTAAGTACTCAATAAATGTTAATTTCTTTACAATTCAACACAAATTTATTTTATCATGGTAATAAGGCACCTTTCTGTTCTAAAGCTATCACTAGGAGGCTTCTGTGGCTATTGATTTTCTTCATAAATAAAGACTGATGCTTCCTGTAGAGATAATAATAGATTTGCTACCAGGCTGATGACTGGCTATCCTTTCTGCTTTTTGCATTGAACTGAAGAGAGACCGTAGCTAAATAAAGGTTACCGAAACAAGAGGCTACTGGAGAAATGAAAAAAAAAAATCCTCTAGTTTTGTTTTGGAAGATATTCAACATTATTTATGCAATGATTAGAATATTATTTTGCTTAGCAGTAGGAAGAAAGACTAAAGCTTCTTTTCGAGTTTGTTTATTTTAAATAGATTTCTTCTATATATTTATTGTGTCCAACATGATGTTTTGGAGTGTGAACATATTGGGGAATGGTTACATCTAGCTCATTAAAACATGCAATAGCTTGTATAGTTGATTGCATTTGGTCATGAGAGCATTTAACATCCACTCAGTGTTTTGTGAGTATCTTCAAGCCTTTCAGATAGTTGTTTATTGGATTGGTAGAGAAACGTGTAAGAAATTGTCATGGCTCTTTTCTGTCATGGTGAATGATTGGCTAGATTTCTTACCTGTCATATTTATGCTATTTTTACTCTGGACAAAAGTCAAGCAACATCATGATGTTTTCCTTATTCTCAACATCCATGAAGATATTTCTCAACTGAAAATCTCACATTTCTATTAAAAACAACAGAGCTGGAAAAAAAATACTGAAGTCTTATAATATCCCAAATAAATATTTTCCTTACGTTTATGCAGATGACTAAAAGTTTCTAGCTAGGATATTTCATTGCCAGATTACTCCTCACAATCCCAGGGGGAACTCAAATATGAGCCAAGCTCCAGATTTAAGTTACATTTCCTTGGAAATTATTTAAATAAGACAACATAATGTACCACTGAGGCCATAATTTACTTCAGTGTTTGTTCTTGTTGTAAAAGAGTTAAATCGCTCCTGGGTATAGCTTATGAGTTAGGAGAACTTGTCTCCATAGATAATCATTAAATTTTATGTGAATTTATATATAAAATTATACTGTAATCACAAATCGTATGCATTAACATATCAAATGTATCTATTTTAATTTTACTGAGTCTAGAGTGTTTTAGGAGTTCCTTAATTGAGATGACAGTCTGATTGGAACTGTGGTCTGACTCAATCACTATTGGAAAAGAAGTCAGAAGACCTGGTATTCATGTCACCTCTTTGGTCACAGTAGCCTTGTCTATAAAGTGAGGGGGATCTTCTAACAGTCTCTTAGGTCCTTTATGGTTTTAGGGTCACAGTAAATCACCTTAAGCAAAAGTCACTGGAAGATACCTCTGCTGATCAGGTTTTTTCAAATTAGAAATGCAGTTACTCTCTCCTTGAAAGAAAGGCATTTGCTCCCTTAGTATTACCTAATTGATTTTATTATACAAAATCCATTTAAAATCTTTGGTCTGAGTTCTTTTCTCCTTCTTAATAATGGTTCACTTGTTAGTCCTTGTGGTAGGTACTAGGACAAAAATAAAAAATCAGGAAATAAATGGAGTTGGAAGGGACCGTGACAGATCATCTGGCCCAGCCATCTGTAATTGCGGCATGTTTTAGTGTTCACTTGCTCTATAAATAACCAGGAGTATCCAGCCAAGTCCATATCACCTTAACATGGCCAAAAGTGCTGGTCACACTTAGCAACTTTTCCCTTTATTTATCCTTGGAACTCTTTCGCTTTCCTTGGCTGGGGTTTCCGGAAAGCCATCTGACTCCAGGCTGGAGTCTGGAATGAATAGCTGTTGGAAATTGAGTTCTATAGCAAGGTGAAGTCCAGAGACTTTACAGATAGGCCTTCCCCACTTCTGCTTCCATCTCGATTGTGAGAGTTGGCATCTCTGGCTCAGTCTCTTCTCGTCTCCATTCCTGTGGTCTTAAAGTGCCCAGAGAGCCCGGCAAGGGCTTAGCAGAGATCAGGAGACAAGAATGGCCACGTGATGTTCTAGGGTGTGAGTTTCTGTGTCTTGCTCACTGCTATTTTCTGCACAACTTGAATAGTGCCCGGCACATAGCAGGTGCTTGGTGAGTTCTCACTGAATTTACTAATTTGTTGTTGCAGTCTACTTTTCTGTGTCTCTCTGTCCTCTCCTTCTTTTTTCTGATTATCCTCGTCTCTCACCTGAAGAAATCCAAATTAGGGGGAAAAAAAGAGGTTGACACAGGAGCCTTTCAGTCACTTTCAGGTCAGAAAAATGGGAAATTGAAGTGACTGTGTGGGCGGGACAGGCTGAAGAGCCTCTGGGAGAAGTAGTTCCCAGCACTCTCTGTGCATATTTGTGAGCCAGGATTCCCAGAGAAATAAAGTCTCACTTAACCCAACCACAAATTCCACCTTGCCATGTTTCAGAGAGGAATGGCCGAGGGGCTCTGGTGAGAAGCTGGGATTCAGCAGCTAACCCTTGTTTCTACATCCCTCCATCACACCACCAAGGACCCCATCTCCTGGGCATGTGGCCTTCTGCAGAGGATGCCCGCGTAGTTCCTTGGAGCATGCCAACTCCCATCCTTGCTACGGTTTCTGGATCTCTTTCTTCTGCTCAGCCTCCATCCCTGGAGAAGTTTCTGATGCTCAGTGATGTGCAGAAGTACTCAAGCAGTGTTGCTCTCTTATGCAGCTCTCCAAATTGCAAAGGAGTAAAACACCAAGTCTGTGACTGGTAGACTCTCCTGACCCCTCCAGCTTTCTTCCTCTCCACTCCCAACTTGCAACCAACACCCAGTCACGGCCAGCTATTCACTCTCCCAAAGGCCCCCTGCACTCACATTTCAGAGTCTTTGCATGTGCCTCATATTCCAGCTAGAATGTACCCCCCATCCCTTTTATGGAAGCTTGAGAGAGATGCCCCAAATCATGCCCAAGTCCTAATCCTGGAACCTGTCGATATTGTCTTAGATGGATTGTGGAGAGCAGTGACAGAGGATGGGAGAGCAATGACTGAGATTGGGGGTCTTTGATGATCTCATGGCTCTGGCATGCCCAGTGCCTGGCAATGTTTCTGTACAGGATGCTTAGCTGCTGTGGCAATGCCCTGCATGAGGAGGCTCTGTGCAAGAGTCCTATCAGCTCTGACCTTGACCTCAGGCACACAGCTCCTGGGAAGGAAGGAACTCTGATGCTAGACAACCACAATGTTTCATCAGCTCTTCTTCTCCTGTTCCTGTCAGCTTTACAGTAACTATTTATTCATTCATTTATTTATTTATTTATTTATTTTAATTCTTACAGACTGCATTTTGATTCATTGCACACAAATCGGGTACAGCGTTTCATTTCTATGGTTGTGCAAGATGTAGATTCTTTTAACAATGGACTTTCTTGAGAGCTACACAAAGCTCCTCACATTGCACTTTGCAGCTGAGGATTGCAACTATGGAAAAGCTACGTAGGATGTCCTAGTTTCTGTAACTTTCCTGAATACAAAGAATAATGGTTGTATAGTCTTTAACCTGAAAATGAGACATATATAAATAAAGATTGCTGGCATAACTCTTTAGATCTGCATCTCCATCAGAGAGCTGATCCCAGCTTACTCTTCAAGATCTGTGTCTGTGAATCTTTATTTTCCAATCCCCCTTCACCCCTGGCTGGACCCGAGAGTTTGGTCGTGCTGGACACAACAATGGATAATGGAAGTGCAGGGTCTTTGGATATTTGATTGAGTTAAGCATCTGGAAATGGGGAGATTACCCGGATCATCTGGGTGGATCCTAAGTGTGATGACATGTATCCCTTTGTGAGAAGGGGAGACTTGACCCACACAGAGGAGAAAGCAGAGCTGGGGAGATGTGCCTGTCATTTCAGAGGATCCCAGGAAGGGAAAACCAAAAGGACTGTGTGCGGGTCTCCTGCCCTGGTCACCCCAGCAGTCGGCTGCAACCTGTCATCATTTATCACTTATGCTTAAATAGAAATTTCAGGCTGGTGTGGAAAGAGCACAGCAATAGAATGTCTTTGGAATGAGTCCCCTCCCACTGGACTGTCAGCGCCATCACTGTTGGGCTCCTCACGCCTGATGTGTGGTCCCCTCGTGGGCCTGAACAGCACCATGGGCTGAAGCTTCACATATGACTAACTTCATCACAGGACTTCCCAACATTTTATGAGGGACCCCACGACCTTTTGCTGCAGACCTCTCTTCACTTGTTTACTTCGCTCCTGAGTCTTGGCAACCTGAGGGAGAGGGCGGCTGTTGGGTCTCCTTCCATGTGACCATAGAGAGTGGCACAATGTTGGTCCTTCACACATGCATGGTGACAAGTGACTTTTGTCATTCTGTCACCCACATTCAACTCCAGTGGGAGTACAATACTACTATATTGCATATTTTCTTCAACTTCTCTTGGGGAAATAATCATAGACTTTATTTTCAAGACTCTGAGGTGAGTGTGCTCCTCAGCCTAGCGCAGGGCATCCTCTGGACCCCACAGGCGCCGGCTCCTGCTTCAGCTCTGGCTGCTGCTTGGTGGCCTCTGGCATGGCCTCCTTCGTGGTTCCCATGGACAAGAGCTCTTCTCACCCCCAATCTTGCTGATCTCACTGGAAGAAGAGGTACAAATCTGTCCCTAGTCTCTCTTCTCCTGTGAAGGTCTGGATCAAGGGTTTCAGTTAATTTCTCCATGTTCTTCAGGACATGTTTTCTGGCCTGTTATCCCAGCACCATCGTTGTTCATCTGAGATGTAGGATTAGGTGCCACCAAATATGATTTGTGGGAGTAGAAAAGTCCTCTGATGAAGTCAGTGTTTTATGAAGATTATCCTCCACAAGAAGGAATAATTTGAAATTTAGAATGCTGCATCCACTATGCAGAACCCAAACAAATACCGCCACCCTCTCTCCCTGTGCCTCTTTCTTCTCCTCTCTCCTGTCCATGAGGGTAGCTCCTAGGCAGTTCTACTTGCATCTCTGAACAGCAAACTCCACTGTCTGACGCCTCTTCACTAGGACATGAACAATCTGATGGTGACTTCGCCCCTTCCCTCAAGTTCAGCGAATAAATCCTTTACATTTGTGTGATTAAAGGACCCGTTTTGTGGATTTCTCCATTTAAAAAAAATGTATTTCACAGTTGAATTTCTGCTTCTCTAATGAAATGTAAAGACCTTAAATAATTATTAACCTGTCAATCAAAAATAAGTAATTTAATTTAGAAAAAGAAAAGATCTGAGGTTTGAAATGACAGTTTTTCTGGCTTCTGTTCATTAAGACTTCAAGAACTCTGGTTTCCAGACCCCAGCAACGAAATGCACTCTTTCCTGTGTGCAGAATACAGGGCTGCCCGATGCAGAACTCAAAGCAGAAAAATTGTGAAGGCTTCTCAATGTGGATGAGGGGATGGAGCAGTGTGTTACTGACAGGTGTGAGGGGCCAGGATTCTGGGAAAGTGGTTTTAGAATCTTAGATAAAATCGTAGTTAATTGATAGCTTTTGGTGGTGGTTGTTAACTTCAATTCCAGAAGAAGACATGGATAGATCTCTAGTTTTGATTATTTCCTAATCTGGCAGCAAGCATGGATAATGATACAAGGTTTTCCTGTCATTAGAAAATAACAGAGTATCATCATCCACTTACCAGGGAAAACATTCAGCCTTTGGTTTTTTTGGGATTAGCTTATTTTACTTAGCATGGTATTCTCCAATTCCGTCCATTTTATCTGTAAATGCCTTAATATTATTCTTCTTTATGGCTGAGTAGTATTCCATTGGGTGTATATACCACAGCTTATACAATGAATCAAAATGAAGTCTGTAAAAATTTTTTAAAAATTAAAAAAAAAGAAAATAACAGAGTAGCCTTTTCACTTTGGTTTATGGAGGCTGCTCATTGGTACAATTTTTGTGATCAAAAGATTCCCCTAATCATAGGAGTTATTCTGTAAAACTTTTTTGAAAAGCAGATTCTTGTTGGGCTGGGGCTGTAGCTTGGTGGTAGAAGAGAGGTTTCCTAGCATGCGCAAGGCCTTAGGTTCAATCACTAGCACAGGCAAAAAATAAAAGTAAAAAGTAAAAATAAAAGTAAATTCTTGTTGAAATGTGGTTTTTTAGAATGTATGGTTTTTGCAGTAGTTCAGATTAAACAAGTTAGCAGATGATCTCAGAACAATTTAAAGTCCTGTGTGAATATTCCAATTAATGCAAGGTGAAGACATCTGTTAAAATCATTATCTTTATTGCCTTGCACTTTTCTAAAGTTGAATAATATGAAGCCAGGCCTCGCTGATAACATTCTATTCCATTTTCATCATTATGCTTAATTTTATTACCACTTTATCTGCACATACATATGGAATCTAATCCATTAAAAATGATTTTATTTTAATTACTAAGGTGTTTTGTTTTTGAAACTATGCTCCAGAGTTGTTTTCTCAGGTAATAAACAAATATCCATTTTACCATCTTTATTAAAATGATTTGCTTTTTATTACCAGTTTGTAAAAAAATTAGTAAGAGTGTTAATACTTCTTGCTATTATGCAATGTTTGGTTTTCTGTTTGCTAATAAATTTCTTTTCTTTCACATAGTTTTTCTGCTTCTAGACCTTTCTCTTATTTAGAGATAAATACTTAGCACATTAACACTACCCTTTAATCTTAGGGAAATGTATTCCTTGATGTCTTTCTTAATCTTTAAATAAGCTTCTTTTTCAGTTTCAATGCACAGGAAATAAGACTCTTTAGCTTATTAATGACTTATTTATTGACACCCTTTTTTGTTGGATTAAAAAAATAATTATATTGGCATGTGCTTGATAAACTTCTTAGTAAATCACTTGGATGTTCTTATCCTCCTACCTTCAATTTAAGGTAGCGAAAATGAATCAATTCAAGGTAGGTACACTAAAATGTAAGTTCTCCCCACTGGGTCTCAATAACCTTCATGCATCTGCTACCTAAAACTCAATAATAATTTCTCATTGTTTCAGAAAACGTTGGGAAATGACTATTATTTATAGTCTCTTGAAGTATCTCCACGGAGATCATCATGTTAAGCAAAATAAGCCAGACACAGGAAAGCAGGAGAAGCACGTTTTCTCTTTTTATCTACTGTGTATAAAGGAGAAAGAAAAAGGAAGACATGGAAGTAGAGGGAGAACTGTTAGAGGACAGGAAAGGGACCTGGGGTGGAGTGGGGTAAGACAGAAGAGAGGGTGGACGGGATCAAAGCATGCCCTAGGCGCTTTCTAGGTTTCAAGCTCGCAGAGACCCATTATTTTGTACAATTAATATGCACTAATAATTATAATAAAAAGAATATCCGGGAGGCCAGTTTGACTGGGTTGGTTTCTTGCAACCAGCATTCAAAGACAGTTTATTACCAGTATTAATAATAATATAAAAGTAGTGCCTCCTATTTTTCCACCTCTATGTTCACACTCGTTAGTATTTGTGAGAACTTTATATTTTGAGACAACTTATTTTAGGGATTAATAATAAGACTACTGGGAAAAATACTTGCAAACCACATAAACAACAAAGAACTTGTGTCTAGAAAATATGAAGAACATTCAAATACTCTAATTAGAAAATGGGTCAAAGACAGGAAGAGAAATTTCACCAAAGAGGAGGTAGGAAAGGCAAATAGGCTCACACAGGAAATGTCCTTCCACACCGTTAGCCATCAGGAGATGCAAATAACCACAGTGAGATAGCACACACACTTACGAGGCTAGCTAAAACTCAAGATGGGGACACTGCGAAAGGCTCGTGAAGAGGGGGAGGGGTGTATCAGTCTTGCATTACTGGTGGGAATGTGAATTGGTACAGCCACTCTGGAAAATTTTCTGGCAATTTCTTTTAAAAGTAAATATGCATTTAACTTATGTCCCAGGAATTGCACTCTTGGCATTCATCCCAGAGAAATCAAAACGTGTGTTCATGTAAAAATCTGTATGTGACTGTCACAACAGTGTGATTCCTAATGGCTCTAAACTGGAAACAATTCAAGGTCCCTCAGTGAGTGATGGTTAGAGAAACTCTGGTACACTCATCCTCTGGAATGCTACGGAGCAATGAAAAGGAGCAAACTGCCGATCCTGCAGTACCTTGGATGGACCCAAAGGGCATGGTTATGATTGGTGGGGAAATCCCCATAACTTCAAAAGGTTAAATACTGCATGATGACATTTATATAATATTCTCTTAAAATGCTCAATTCATAGAAATGGACAACCATGGTTGCTAGGAGTCAGGAATGGGGTTGGGCAAAAATAAAGGGGGAGAATGAGGAAGATCTTCTGTGCTGATGGAACAGCTCTGAATCCTCATGGTGGTTGTAGTCACATGAAGTTCACACGGGATAAGACTGCACAGAACTACTTACCTGCATGTGTGCATACGTGTGCACACATACACACACACACAAACACACAAACGTGTGTCCCTGTAGACACTGTTGAAGACTGAGTAAGCTCTGTAGTCTAGTTGGAGGCATTGTTCTGATGTTAATTCCTGGTTTTGATAAGGCACTACAGTTATGTAAGATTGTCATCATCAGTAAAGGATTTAAAGAAGCTATGCCCTTGATCTATGTACTATTTTTACAACATCCCATCAATCTGCACTTATTTCAAGAAGACAAGGTTAAAAAATACATGGGCTGATCCAAGATGGCGGATTAGAGGAAGGCTGCATTCCTACTTGCTCCGTGGATTCCTACTTGCTCGGGATTCAAACAGCAGGAATATGACTCTCAACGAGATTTTATATTCAAAGCACATATAAGGGGTCCCCAGGTGCCGCTCCGGAACCAGCTCAGCCGGGCTGGGCTCGGCCCGCCGCGGGCAGCGACGATCCGGGAGCCGGACAGCTACGATCCGGGAGTGCCCGACCCTGCAGCTGCTTCGGAGCCACCGACCTGGGTCTGCGACAGCCAACAAGCTGCCTCTGCCCAGAAGCATTGATCATTCCCAACCTGGAGGTAGTGGGACAGCACCTTTCTTGGGTCACCGCTTGATCAAACACCCCTCAAGCAACAGAGAGGAAGATACATGAGCACCATGAGAAAACACGGGAAGAAAGTGTCCAATTAAACCTAGATGACATATCAAGAGAACCCAAAGACAGCATGGTAGAAGGAATGACAGAAATGGAATTCAGAATGTTCATAATTAAAGTGATCCGAGAAGAGAATGATGTGACGAGAGAGCAGATTCAGGCTATGAATAATCAGTTAATAGAGCAATTGCAGGAAGCAAAAAATTACTTCAATAAAGAGATAGAAATTCTGAGGAAAAAACAAACAGAAATTCTTGAAGGAAACAAGGAAATGAAGGAAACAATAAACCAAGTTAAAAACTCAATAGAAAGCATAATTAACAGAATAGATCACTTGGAAGACAGAACCTCAGACAATGAAGACAAAATATTTAATCTTGAAAACAAAGTCGAACAAACAGAGAAGATGGTTAGGAATCATGAACGAACCCTCCAAGAAATATGGGACATCATGAAAAGACCAAATTTAAGAGTAATCGAGATTGCAGAAGGCGCAGAGATACAAACCAAGGGTATGAATAATCTATTCAAGGAAATATTATCAGAAAATTTCCCTAATATGATGAATGAGATGGAAAATCAATTACAAGAAGCTTACCGGACACCAAATGCACAGAATTACAACAGATCCACACCAAGGCACATTATAATGAAAATGCCTAACATACAAAACAAAGATAGAATTTTAAAGGCGGCGAGAGAAAAGAATCAGATTACCTACAGGGGGAAACCGATACGTATATCAGCAGATTTATCAGCCCAGACCCTAAAAGCAAGAAGGGCCTGGAACAGCATATTTCAAGCTCTGAAAGAAAACGGATGCCAACCAAGAATCTTATATCCAGCAAAACTTACCTTCAGATTTGATGATGAAATAAAATCCTTCCATGATAAACAAAAGCTTAAAGAATTCACAAAGAGAAAGCCTGCCCTACAGAACATTCTCAACAAAATATTCGAAGAGGAAGAAACGAAAAATAACAATCTCAGTCATCATGGGGAGGAACTACCCTAAAGAAAGAGTCCATCAAAGGAGAAACAAAGTTAAGCTAAAAACCCTAAAAAAGCTAAAATGACAGGAAATACAAGTCATATCTCAATAATAACCCTGAATGTAAATGGCCTAAACTCATCAATCAAAAGACATAGACTGGCAGACTGGATTAAAAAGAAAGACCCAACGATATGCTGCCTTCAAGAGACTCATCTCATAGAAAAACATGCCCACAGACTAAAGGTGAAAGGTTGGGAAAAAGCATACCATGCACACGGACTGAGTAAAAAAGCTGGGGTTTCCATCCTCATTTCAGACAAAGCAGACTTCAAACCAAAGATAGTCAGAAGGAATAAAGAAGGACATTTCATATTGCTTAAAGGTAGCATAAATCAACAGGACATAACAATCATAAATATTTATGCACCAAACAATGGCGCATCCATGTATGTCAATCAGATCCTTCTCAATTTCAGGAATCAAATAGACCAAAACACAGTAATACTCGGAGACTTTAACACTCCTCTCTCACCATTGGACAGATCTTCCAAACAAAAATTGAATAAAGAAACTATAGGACTCAATGACACAATCGCTAATCTGGACTTAACGGACATATATAGAATATTCCATCCATCAAAAAGCGAATACACTTTCTTCTCAGCAGCGCATGGGTCCTTCTCTAAAATAGACCATATGTTATGCCACAAAGCTACTCTTAACAAATACAAAAACATACAGATACTACCTTGTATACTATCAGATCATAATGGAATGAAACTAGATATCAACGAGAAAGTTAGAAACAGAAACTACTCCAAGACCTGGAGATTAAATAATATGCTATTGAATGATACATGGATAACAGAAGACATTAGGGGGGAAATTAAAAGATTCTTAGAGGTCAACGAGAATAAAGATACAACATATCGAAATCTCTGGGACACCATGAAAGCAGTGCTAAGAGGAAAGTTCATTGCAGAGAGTGCATTTAATAAAAGAATGAAAAGTCAACAAATCAATGACCTCACATTACAGCTCAAAGCCCTAGAAAAAGAGGAACAGATCATCACCAAAAGTAGTAGAAGACAGGAAATAATCAAAATCAGAGCTGAAATCAACGAAATTGAAACAAAAAAAACAATTCAAAAAATCGACGAAACAAAAAGTTGGTTCTTTGAAAAAATAAACAAAATTGATAAACCCTTAGCCACCCTAACAAAGAGAAGGAGAGAGAAACTCCAAATTACTAAAATTCGCGATGGAAATGGAAATATTACAACAGACACAATTGAAATACAAAACATAATAAGAAGCTACTTTGAAAATTTATACTCCAACAAAATAGAAAACCTGGAAGACATCAACAGGTTCCCAGAGGCACCCAAACTGAATCTGGAGGACATAAACAACTTAAATAGATCAATTTCAAGCAATGAAATAGAGGAAGTCATCAAAAGCCTAACAACAAAGAAAAGTCCAGGACCAGATGGATTCACAGCCGAGTTCTACAAGACCTTCAAAGAAGAGCTCATTCCAATACTCCTCAAAGTATTTCATGAAATTGAGGAGGAGGGAACCCTTCCAAACTCATTTTATGAAGCTAATATCACCCTGATACCAAAACCATAGAAGGACACATCAAGGAAAGAAAATTTCAGACCCATATCTCTAATGAACATAGATGCAAAAATTCTTAACAAAATTTTAGCGAATCGCATACAAAAGCATATTAAAAAGATAGTGCACCATGATCAAGTGGGTTTCATCCCAGGGATGCAAGGTTGGTTCAACATCCGGAAATCAATCAATGTAATTCACCACATCAACAGACTTAAGGTCAAGAACCACATGATTATTTCAATAGATGCAGAGAAAGCATTTGATAAAATACAGCACCCCTTCATGCTCAAAACACTAGAAAAAATACGGATAGTGGGGACATTCCTTAACATTGTAAAGGCCATTTATGCCAAGCCCACAGCTAACATCATTCTAAATGGAGAAAAATTGAAAGCATTCCCCCTGAGAACTGGAACAAGGCAGGGATGCCCTCTTTCGCCACTACTATTCAACATTGTTCTTGAAACTCTAGCCAGAGCAATTAGACAGACCAAAGAAATTAGAGGAATACGAATAGGAAAAGAAGAGATCAAACTATCCCTATTTGCTGATGACATGATTCTCTATCTAGAAGATCCTAAGAATTCCACCAGAAAACTACTGGAACTCATTAATGAATTTAGCAAAGTAGCAGGATATAAAATTAATGCTCATAAATCTAATGCATTTTTATTTGTAAGTGATGCATCCTCTGAGAGAGAAATTAGGAAAACTACCCCATTCACACTAACCTCAAAAAAAATAAAATACTTGGGAATCAATCTAACAAAAGATGTGAAAGACCTCTACACTGAGAACTACAGAACGCTAAAGAAAGAAGTTAAAGAGCATCTGAGAAGATGGAAAGACCTCCCATGTTCTTGGATAGGCAGAATTAATATTGTCAAAATGGCCATACTTCCAAAAATGCTATACAAATTCAATGCAATTCCAATTAAAATCCCAATGATGGACCTTATAGAAATAGAGCAAGCAATCATGAAATTCATATGGAGGAATAAGAGACCCAGAATTGCTAAAGCAATCCTTAGCAAGAAGAGCGAAGCAGGGGGTTTCACAATACCAGACCTCCAACTATACTACAGAGCAATAGTGACAAAAACAGCATGGTATTGGTACCAAAATAGGCAGGTAGATCAATGGTACAGAATAGAGGACACAGAGACAAACCCAAATAAGTACAGGTATCTCATACTTGACAAAGGAGGCAAAAACATGCAATGGAGAAAAGACAGCCTCTTCAACAAATGGTGCTGGGAAAACTGGAAATCCATATGCAGCAAAATGAAACTAAACCCATATCTCTCACCCTGTACAAAACTCAACTCAAAGTGGATCAAGGACCTAGAAATCAGACCAGAGACTCTGCACCTATTAGAAGAGAAAATAGGTCCAAATCTTCATCATGTTGGCCTAGGACCAGATTTCCTTAACATGACTCCCAAAGCGCAAGAAATAAAAGCACGAATCAATGATTGGGATAGAGTGAAACTAAAAAGCTTCTTCTCAGCAAAGGAAACAATCAGCAATGTGAAGAGAGAGCCTTCAGAGTGGGAGAAAATCTTTGCCACACACACTTCGGACAGAGCACTAATCTCCAGAATCTACCAAGTACTCAAAAATCTTTACACCACGAACACCAATAACCCAATCAATAAATGGGCCAAGGAAATGAACAGACACTTTACAGAGGAAGATCTACAAGCAATCAACAGATTTATGAAAAAATGTTCAACATCACTCGTTATAAGAGAAATGCAAATCAAAACCACCTTAAGATTTCATCTTACCCCAATTAGAATGTCTTTTATCAAGAACACAGGCAACAACAGGTGTTGGCGAGGATGTGGGGAAAAGGGTACACTCTTACATTGCTGGTGGGAGTGCAAGTTGGTGCAGCCACTGTGGAAAGCAGTGTGGAGATTCCTTAGAAAACTTGGAATGGATCCACCATTTGACCCTGCTATCCCACTCCTTGGCCTATACCCAAAGGACTTAAAATCAGATTGCCTCAGTGATGCAGCCACATCAATGTTCATAGCTGCTCAATTCACAATAGCTAGATTATGGAATCAACCTAGATGCCCTTCAGTAGATGAATGGATAAAGAAACTGTGGTATATATACACAATGGAATATTACTCAGCCATAAAGAAGAATAAAATTATGGTATTTGTAGGTAAATGGATGATGTTGGAAACTGTTATGCTAAGTGAGATCAGCCAATCCCAAAAATCCAAAAACCGAATGGTCTCTCTGATATATGAATGATGATGCATAATGTGGGGGGGAAAGATGGCAAGAATGGAGGAAAGATAGCTAGCATAGAGGGAAGGGAGGGGTGGGGGTGGGGGGGGTAAAATTAATAACAATGTGTGACAGATACCATTGCCCTGTGTACATGCATGAATGCACAGATGGTGTGACTCTACTTTGTGTACAACCAGTGAAACAATAGCTGTACTCCATTTGTGTTCAATGAATCAATAAGTAAATAAAAGAATAAATAAAAAAAAAATACATGTACTAGAAACTTGAAATATATTTGGCGAGTGTTTTAGTCAGTTATTTCGCTGCTGTGACTAAATGATCTGCTCTGCACAAGTATAGAGAGGAAAGGTTTATTTGAGGGCTCAAGGTTTCAGAGGGCTTAGTCCATAGAAGGCTGGCTCCATTCCTTGGAGCTTGAGGTGAGGCTGAACATCATGGCGGAGGAGTGTGGCAGAGGGAAGCACCTGGCATCATCAGGAAGCAGAGAGAGTCTCCACTCTCCAGGTACAAAATATATACCTCATAGCCACACCCCAATTCCCACCTCTTCCAGTCACACCCCACCACTTCAATTAATCCCAGGTGGGATTGGGTTAAGACTCTTACAAGCCAATCATTTCTCCTCTGAACCTTCCTGCATTGTCTCACATGTATGCTTTTGGGGGACACCTCCCATCCAAACCATAACAGCTAGCTATTTCAAGAGTATACTATATACAAAAATCTTTGAAGTAGTGGTTTATGAAGGAAATTCATAAATGGAATCACTTTCACCATTATGCCTTAACTCATGATATGAGTGGTTATGAGTTTATTATGACTTAATGTGATGTGATAAAACTGACAACGTGTAAGAGGCTCTCATAGTGTCTGCCTTGTCACATGAAGCAGTTATATTTCACTGCCTGTCCTCTTGGGAGGAAGGGAGGAGGAGTGGTTGCAGGATTTAGTGTAGATGGAGGTTGTCACATGACAGATATAAATCCATGGGTTAGGAGGATCTATCTAATGTGGACTTAGGGAGTCTGCAACTGGGAAAGCCATGGGATCTCTGTGAGGTAAAGGTGGCTCCTGTGGAGGTTTCTAAGGGCCAGGCCTGGAGTCAGCTTCTGTCACTTCTCCCAACATGTTATTATCCAGAGCCACGTCACCTGGCAACCCAATAAAGGAGCCTGGAAATGTAAAGGGACATGTGAATATTTAGTGAGCCCTAATAATCTCTGCCACAAACAGGATGTTCACTGCTACATTTATGGTAGGGAATGGGAAAGTGACTGCTGAAACTATCCTGGGTATACGTGAACTAAGGTATGTGATACTAAGAAACATCAATGTCTCACTGTCTAGGAGTAAATGGTAAATTATTTTTACAAAATTTCTTTCTACTGTTATTGAAATTTTCCCTATAAATTGAGCATTTTGTTGAGAGAATGAAATATGTCAGAGGGCACTATGATTTTAGATAGGAGGCATCCCCCAAAAGCTCATGGGGGAGACAATGCAAGAAAGTTCAGAGGTGAAATGCCTGGGTTTTGAGAGCCTCCACCTTATCAGTGCATATCCCCACTGATAAGGATTAACTGGGCTATAACTGTAGGCAGGTAGGGTGTGGCTGGAGGAGGTGTCACTGGGCCCATGCCTTTGGGTTTTATATTTTGTCCCTGGTCAGCAGAGCTCTCTACTTCCTGACTGCCAATCCTGAGCTGCTTTCCTCCTCCATACCCTTCCGCCATGATATTCCCTTTCATCTTGGGCCCAGAGCAATGGAGTCCATTGTCTATGCACTGAGACCTCTGAAACTGTGAGTGCCAAATGAATTTTTCCTTTTACAACATTGTTCTTGTCAGTTCTTTTGATCACAG
The DNA here is from genome assembly GCA_020662805.1 of Glaucomys volans. Lineage (NCBI taxonomy): Eukaryota > Metazoa > Chordata > Mammalia > Rodentia > Sciuridae > Glaucomys > Glaucomys volans. Next base: position 257,922 of record JAJEJO010001561.1, read on the forward strand.
TGGTGAAAAAAAAAATGACTAAAACAGGGTTTATAAAAAGTACAATCCTCCCATGCACATGGGTACACAATGTTGCATAAATAGAATCCTTACACACACACACACACACACACACACACACACACACCAGGCAAGTACAATCCATCCTTAGGGAGTCACCAATAGTTTTTTGCAGTTAGTCATCACTTGGCTCCTATTTCCTGATGCTTCTTGCTCATTGAGTAAATGTGAAGAGAAATCTAGAGTTACAAAGGATGTAAAGTTCATCTAAAGTAGACTCCTCAGCTAATATTTAGTGATTTGCTTGATATCAGCGAGGGCACTGGTGATAAATCTACTGCTCCAGAGTCCAGCAATCCTTCCTTTCCTACATAGTCCTGCAGACGGAGTAATGAAGGTAGACGAATGCACACAGCCGCACAATTCCACACTCCTCTGAAGGTCGCGTGACACTGCAGCTAACCATGGGGACAGAGTCAGGGCTGGTGTAGGCACAGGGCTTTTCCTCAGGCTACCACCATCCATGAGTCTTCCCTGTTCTGTGATCCAGGGGAACCTCTGGGGGATTTGGAATTGAGTGGCCACAGGGGAACTGAGGCCACTGACCAGTGCTCCCCTCTTCTTTCCATGGCCACTCTCTGGATTACTGCTGTTCCAAAAGGGACTGAAGGAAATTAGCCAAGCACTCAGAGATAGGCAGCAGTCACTGGGTAGAGTAAGAACAAATCTGTGTGGAAATCCAACACAGACTGACTCCTCTATCTTTCCTATTTTAGTAAAGGCAATGGTGAGCTGCTAAATGTTTAACAATATTTCCTAGATTTCTAGGAAAAATAACACACACACATACACACATATGCATTTGTTATTCATTTATCCTACTGACTGATTCTCATGGTCTGCTCTCATTGATCCTTGACAAAACTCTTGGAAATTTGTTGCCTACTTAGGGTTGCAACTGATGAACAAGCACAGTCCCCACATGAATGTTGGCTGCTATTTTTATTCACCTTAACAAGATAAAAGTGATAACAATGAAGGTGTGTGTTGGAACTTTACTCATTTGTCAGTGACACTGTGACTTCTTGGCTAAATCAGATGAAGTTTTGAACACTGGAAGGATATTTCCTCACTTGTTTGTGTTTAAATCATGAGGCAGACATGACGCGTATATTGTTTTATCTATAATATTAGCATTTTCCTTCATCACATAAAACTAGGCAAACAACAAAATAATAAACCAAGCTCTGATTTTTAGCATTTTCCAATTTCTGTGGTGTAAATTCTCTTACCAGGGCTGATTTCCCACTACTATTGTTAAGTCACTGAGCTCTTAGTTGGGAAGAGCTGCATAGTCACTAAATAGGATTTGTAGCATACAGAGAGAATGCTACAGAGAGTAAATAGCTTCAAGAACATCAATATGGTAAAATGCAGTCAATGAAACAGTATTATCTATTATTTTTGTCTTTAAAATAAATTATTTGAAATTTGTAAAACAATTTTGAATAATGACTGTGTTTAACCACTGGCTCACAGAAATTAAATAATTTCATAATGGAAATTTAATAAGTGCCTCTTAGGGGCCAGTAGGAGTCCACTCCAGCACACCACTAATATTCATGGTAACACTATTTTTCCCTTGTTCACACCAACAAACCTGGAGTCTTCTCTATTTTGTGCGCCTCACACCCTATCAGCAAATTCTGCTGACTTAGTGTCTTGTTCCCAACCTTACAGAGAAAATAAGAGAAGTTTGAAGAAAAATTCCATGCATTCCAACCACCACATTAGTTGACTACCAGTGTCTGTGCCCACATGTTCTGCTGTCCTTCCTGTTTTATTGACTCGTAGATGAACAAGTCATGCTCCCCCTGAAGTCAGTTTCTTCACTTGTGCTATAGATTGCTTTCCTTCTTAATTACTCAAGGGCTGGGTCTAGCCATTCTTCCCATCTCTTACGTCATCCATTTTTCATTATCTACTGAATTATTCCCTCCAACATACAAACATGCTGTTCTTTCTTTCTTCTTCCTTCCTTCCTTCCTTCCTTCCTTCCTTCCTTCCTTCCTTCCTTCC
>JAJEJO010001561.1:260010-274848 GCA_020662805.1 Glaucomys volans
CTTCCTTCCTTCCTTCCTTCCTTCCTTCCTTCCTTCCTTCCTTCCTTTCTTCTTTCCTTCCTTCCTTCTTTCCTTCTTTCCTTCCTTCCTTCCTTCCTTCCTTCCTTCCTTCCTTCCTTCCTTCCTTCCTTCCTTCCTTCCTTCCTTCCTCTCTCTCTTTCTTTCTTTCTTTCTTTCTTTCTTTCTTTCTTTCTTTCTTTCTTTCTTTCTCTCTCTCTCTCTCTCTCTCTCTCTCTTTCTTTCTTTCTTTCTTTCTTTCTTCTTTCTTTCTTCTTTCTTTCTTCTTTCTTTCTTTTTCTTCTTTCTTTTTTTGCGGTGCTGGGGATTGAACCCAGGGCCTTGTGCTTGCAAGGCAAGCACTCCATGAACTGAGCTCATTCCCAGCTCCATGCTGTTATTTCTTTCTTTCTTTTTTTTTTTTTTGGAACCAGGGATTGAACTCAGGGACACTCGGCCACTGAGCCACATCCCCAGCCCTATTTTGTATTTTATTTAGAGACAGGGTCTCACTGAGTTGCTGAGGCTGGCTTTGAACTCGTGATCCTCCTGACTCAGCCTCCCAAGTCACTTGGATTACAGGCGTGCGCCACCGCGCCCGGCTCCATGCTGTTATTTCTACCATCTGAAACATTTTTGTTCTCTTTATCTCACTCCCTTGCCAGTTTCTGCCCCATTTCTTTCCTCCGCTTTAAAGAATTTTTAAAAATAATTTTCACATCTGTCTCTCTCTCTTTCTGAGATAAGGTCTCACTATGTTTCCCAGGCTGGTCTTGAGTTCCTGGGCTGAAACCATCCTCCCTCCTCAGATCTCCGAGTGCTGGGACTGCAGGTGTGCCCAAGGGCTCAGTGCTGAACCTTTCTTCTAGTGACATCCAGTTTTTATGAATCCTGACCATCCCATATAGTCTCAGAACTTTCAAAGACCTCTATATTCTGTTGTTCCATTAAAAAAAAATATTTCTGCAGTTGATTAATCCTCTTGTGAAAAATCCGCACAATCACTGCAAAGCTCCTGCAGAGTCTGTGTTCCTCTTGCTGTTGTCCAATCTGCAGCTCACTTTGCCAGCACCAGCACCAGCACCAGCTCCAACCAGCACCAGCACCAGCATCAGCACCAGCACCAGCTCCAACCAGCACCAGCACCAGCACCAGCTCCAACCAGCACCAGCACCAGCACCAGCTCCAACCAGCACCAGCACTGGTCCTGTGGACTCCCTCACTTTGTGTCTTTCACTGGGTTCATTTCTTGGTACAGTCCTTTTCTTTGCCTATATCAATCACACTAAAGCCAGTGGTGTGGTCACAATCAAAATGGGTTCTGAATCAAATACAAAAGCCATGTCCAGTGCGGTCTTGTACATTTTGGCCAGTTTCCTCCACATTTCTGTCTTCCCAGGGTGAAGGCCACTGACGACCTTTTGTTTCCTTTGAAGTAGTCGATTGGTCATAAACTTCCTGGTCTGGATAGTTCCGTGTTGTTCACGGTGGCAACTAATCCCCAGGCAGCCAGGGAGGAAAGGAGCCAACGACTCCATATTTGCATCTCCAGTGCAGACCTGTGCTCTGATCCCTGGAGGAAGCTCGACCACGTTCCACCTGGATGTCTGATAAGCATCCCCACATCATGTCGAAACCTGAATTTGGAGTAAGATGAAATCTTAGAGTAGTTTTAATTTGCATTTTTCTAATTACTTGAGATGTTGAACACTCATACATTGCTGGTGGAGTTGCAAATTGGTACAGCCACTCTGGAAAGCAGTGTGGAGATTCCTCAGAAAACTTGGAATGGACCCACCTTTTGACCCAGTTATTCCACTCCTCGGTTAAAATTAGCTTACTACAGCAATTCAGGCACATCAGTGTTTATAGCAGCTCAATCCACAATAGCTAGACTGTGGAACCAACCTAGATGCCCTTCAACAGATGAATGGATAAGAAGCTGTGGTATATATACACAATAGAATACTATCCAGTCATAAAGAATAATAATATTATGGCATTTGCAGATAAATGGATGGAATTGGAGATTATCATGCTAAGTGAAATAAGCCAAACCCAAAAACCCAAAGGCCGTATGTTTTCCTGATAAGTGGATGATGATATATAATCATTTTGGGAGGTGAGGGGTGGGGGGTGAGAGAAGAAAAGAAGAACTTTAGATTACAAAGAAGGGAAATGAGAGGGGGAAGTGCAAGGGGATGAAAAATGATGGAATGAGACAGACACCATTACCCTATGTACATGTATGATCACATGAATGATATGAATCTACATCATGCACAACCATAGAAATGAAATGGTATACCCCATTTGTGTACAATGAGTCAAAATGAAGTCTGTAAAGAGTAAATAAATAAATAAAGAAATTTAAAAAAAGCAAAAAAACAAAAACAAACCTGAACTTGGACCTTCCTCTCCAAATCTCTCCTTTTATCCTTCTTGTTTGTCAACAACCCCGTTCATTAAGTTTGTCCAGGCCCCAAACCTTGTAGCCATTCTTGGTTCTTCAATCTCACACCCCACATCCAATCCTGTAGAAAATTCTTTTGGCTGTATCCACAATTTGAACCCATTTTATCACCTCTTCTGTTATCACTGATCTTTTTGAGGCTTGGGATTGAACTGAGGGCCTCACACGTGCTAAGCACATGCCCTACCACTGAGCTACACCCCAGGCCCTATCATCCCCGTCTGAACTACCCTCATTTCCCATTTATACTACTGCCATAGTTTTCAAACTGTTGGATCCTTGTCCTCCTTGTTCTTTCAAACATAGTCAGATGTGACTCTTCTGCTCAAATTCCCACAGTGGCTCCCCATGTCACTCAGTAAATGCCAAAGTACTTCAATAGCTATAAGACCCTCCAGGGTCTTTCCCCTTCCCACTGGTTCCTCTTCATCTCCTATTTTCCCCCAGGCTTTGCTATTATTGGGACACAGTGGACATTCTTCAACCACAGGCTCTTTGCCAATTGTTCCCAGGGATCCCTGTTTTCCAGGTTTTCTTTCCATCATACTCTTTCCTCTTCTTTAAGTGTCTTGAGGCCAAACACCTTCTCAAGGAGTCTAGCTGGAAGATAGACAATGATCATGTACTGTGCATTTTTAAAAGCTAAAAGAAAGGATTTTATAAATTTTCAGCATAAAGAAATGATAAGTATTTGAGGAAATGAACATGCTTAACCTGATTTAAATACCACCCGATGTGTACGTGTGTCAAACAGCACATGGCATCCATTAGTAGGTACAATTTTCATGTTTTTATGTATCAGTTAAAATTAAAATCTAAATAATAAAAACAATTGATCTAAGGAAAATACATTTGATCTAGGGAAAACAAACCGTTATTTCTCAATCAAAAATCTGGTAGATAAATTGAAAGGAAAATGGGCAAATTTGAGGCTTGAAAGATAAAGTGGAAGAAACAATCTTAATCATAGAGTAAAATAAAAAAGAAAGGAAATCATGTCAGAAAACATACCAGATTCGGTTGACACGTGTTTTCTAACAAGCAAATTACAGGCCTCCAGAAGGAGAAAAAACGAACAAACAGAAAAACAAACAGATACAAAGGAGAAAAAAAATAGATTAAAAATGTCTTGATCTGACACAAAATTGACTCTGCAGTTCAAGAAGCTCACAGAGTTAAAGAAAAACTGGCATTTGATATCCTGGGATATTCCTGAACTTAAGAGGTGCAGTTATTGGTTAATAGGAAGGGTAAGTTCTGCTGTTTGACAGCACAGCAGGGGGAATATAATTAACAACAGCACATTATATATCTCAAAATAGTTAGCAGAAAGGAATTTGAATGCATTTGCTATACAGAAATTATAACATTTTAAAGTAATAGCTGGGCTAGTTACATGAGCAACTGAGTCAAAGCATCTTTATGTACCTCATACTTACGTACACATATCATGTGTCAATTTTTTTTTTGAAAAAAAGATACAGGGAATATTTTCTAATCTTTCAGGCAGAAAGAACAAATTATTTCTTAAGTAAGAAAGAATCAGACCATATCAGACTTCTCATCAATCTACACATTGGAAGCTTGAAAACGTGAGGCTTCTGAAGGAAAAGAGCTGGGATTCATCTCACAGTTTGAGAGCATTTTATTAACATACAGAAGGGTTTAAACATGTGCCATCCACTGGCTCCATGTGGGGAAAGACCTAGAAGAAGAACATGACCCAGACCCCAAGTAAGAGAACCTTCAATATAGGGGCGGGTGAGGAGGCAGGTGGTAGCCCATGAACTTGCACCTTTTATAGTTCAATTTAATAAGCAGGGTCCTTGAAAAAGGAATGGAAATATACAACTAAGAAATGTTGAAATAGTAAAACCTGTTGCAATGCGACCAACAGTAGTCTAGAAGTTCAATGCCAAGTCACCTAAGCAAAGCCTAGGAATGTGCATGTGGGGCATGCTAAGGAAGCATGAAATGAAATAGATCTAAAGGTTTCATCTGGTTGGAGTACAGTGGTCAAAATATTCTAAAGGTCTAATCCAATTGTCTTAGAGTGGGAAGCAACTGAGATACGGAACACTTCATGGTGACATGACTGTCCTATTTCAGGACACTCCAGCAGAGAGTCCAAGTAAAAAGTAAGAAAGCAATTACACCAATCTCATTAAAGCAGCCCGAAACCAGAGAAAGGAAAGAAAGGGAAACAATAAAAAGCAAATTCTGAACAATCTGGGAGAATAAAACCTAGTAAATTAAATGTAAAAAAGGTCGAAGTCTTTCGAATGCTAAAGATAATTGTATCAGGTCAAAAACTGAAATCCAACAGCATAGTGTTTATAAGAACCACTTAAAGCACAGTAATAGAAAAAATTGTTTAAAAATGGAAGTTGGATAAAGGGAAATGCAAATAGAAAGCAATCGTGGCAATATTAACATAAGACCATAATTAATACAGCTGAAGTTAAAAACACTAAACAAAATAAAAACATTAACAGGATAAATAGGGATATTATGCAATTATGGGAGGCAAAATTTATGAGTAAATTACAAACCTGTGTGCATTAAACATCGGAACATTTAAATAAATAAAGCACAAACTGTTAGAAATACAAGGAAAATGCAATAAATATACAATTATAATGGGAAATTTCCATACACATCATCCAAATGGGCTGAATTTAATAGCCTCAGAGTAAGTAAAAGCATATAAAGTTGATATAATATAACCTGTAAGGTTGATTTTATCTTTCCTCCCATCTCCCTGTCACAAATACTATAGATTGGGTGGCTTAAACAACAGAAATTTCTTCTCCCTCAGTTTTGGAGTCTGGAAATCCAATATCAAGGTCTCAGCAGGTTTGGTTTCCTTCTCTCTTTGGTTTGTAGATGATTTCCTTTTTACTATTAGATTAGATCCCCATCCTTACTATCTCATTTGACTTTAATTACCTTCTAAAAGATCTTATCTTCAAGTATAGAGTCACACTGGGGCTTAAGGCTTCAATTATGAATTTTGAGGGGATACAAATCTGTCCTTAATGTTTACATTTTAAATCTACATGTGGATTATCTATATTTTTATTTTCATGAAACATTTATAAAAATTGTGTACTTGGTCACAAAGAAGATCTTAACATATTTAAAGTCAAAATATGGACAGTCCAATTTCTGATCATAATTTAGTTAATAATAAGACAAGTAAAGAGTATTAACTCCTTGAAAATGAGGAAATATTTCCATCTGGGCCTGAAAGTGCACGCCTGTCATCCCAGCTATTTGGGAGACTAATGCAGGGGGATTATGAGTTTGAGGTCAGCCTGGGCAAGGTAGTGAAACTCCATCTAAAAAAAAGAAAAAGAAAGGATGATTCCCATAATTAACTCTGGAATCCAAAAAAGAAATAGAAACTCATAATCTGGCTTGACACACAAATATCACTTCATATGAACATCTGGGTTTGCTGTTCAGGCTATCAAGGACAACGTGGAAGTGAAGGCCTTCATTAGTGAGAAAGGCACTAAAATAAAAGGAACTTGATGTACAGTTTTAGAAATTAGAAAAAGGAGCCAGCCATAAAACCAGTTGGAAGATATTGAGAAGAAACAAAGAAGCTGAGCTTAATGGAGCAAAACAATAACAAAGATAGAGGAAAGTACGGGCACACCTCCTTTTCTTGCCCTTTCCTGTGCTCTGCGGATCCTACCCTGAGCAAGTCCACTGGCCCCATTTTCCCAACAGCACATGCTCACTTTGTGTCTGAGCCACAGCTTGCTAATTCTCACGGTATTTCAGAATTTTTCATTATTATTTCATCTGTTATGGTGGTCTGTGATCAGTGATTTTAGATGTTATTGTTCCCATTTTGGGGGGTGGGGCAGTTGCGAAGGACCACACTCATACAAGACACTGAACTTAATCAACAAACGTTAAGGGTGTTCCGACTGCTCCTACAGCCAGCCTCATTTCTCTCCCTCTCTGCAGGCCTCTCTGTTCCCTGAGATGCAACAAGATTGAAATCAGGCCAATGAATAACCCCACAGTGACCTCTAAGGGTTCAGGAAAAGAGAAGAGTTATACATCTTTCGCTTTCAATGGAAATCCAGAAATGATGGAGCTTCACGAGGAAGGCCTGTTGAAAGCCAAGTTGGGCCTAACGGTAGGCCTCTGGTGCCAAATGGTGAGCCAAGTTGTAATGCACAAGAAAGTTCTCCAAGGATGTTCAGAGTGCTCCTACGTTGAATGCACACATGATAAGAAAGCAAAACAGACCTATTGCTCATAGAGATGGAAGATCTACCCAGCCACATCATTTCCTTAAAGTAAAGCCCAATCCAGAGCAAAGTCCTCACTCTTTAATCCGCTTCAATTCCATGAAGGCTGAGAGAGGTGAGAAAGCTACAGGAGAGTTCAATGCTGGCCTAGTTGGTGCATGATGTTCGAGGAAAGAAGCCATCTCTGAAACAAAGACATGCAAGGAGAAGCAGCAAGTGCCAAGGGAGAGGCTGCTGTGATCATCAGTGAAGGTGGCTTTTTCACACAGATTTTCAAAGTAGACAAAACAGCCTTCTGTTGGAAGAAGATGCCGGACTTTCATAGCTAGTGAGAAGTCAATGCTTGGCTTCAAAGCTTCAAAAGTCAGGCTGACTCTCTAGCAAAGGGCTAATGCAGCTGGTAATTTTAAGTTGAAGCCAATGTTCATTTATCATTCTGAAAATCCTAGTGTCCTTAGAAGCTTGCTAAATTTCCTCTGTCTGCCGGTACTCTGTATGTGGAACAAAAAAGCCTAGATACTAGCACATCTGCTTACAACATGATTTACTGAATATTTTAAGACCACTGCTGAGATCTACTATCCTGAGGAAAAATAAAGATTCCTTTCAAATTATTATTGCTCATCGACAGTGTACCTGGTCATCCCTGAGCTCTGATGGAGGTGTACAATGAGGTTAATGTTGTTTTCATGCTTACTAACATATTTTCTGCGGCCATCGATCACGGAGTCCTTTTGACTTTCAAGTCTTATGATTTAAGGAATATATTTAGTAAGGAGATGGCTGCCACGGTGATTCCTCCGATGGATCCGGGCAAAGTCAATCAAAAGCCTTCTGGAAAGGATTCACATTCTAGATGCCATCAAGAGCATTTATGAGTCCTGGGGAGGTAAAACATTCACGTTAACAGGGGTTTGGAAGAAGTCGCCTTCAACCCTCATGACTGGCTTTGAGGAAGTAAATGCAGATGCAGAAAGAGAGAGAAAACGAGAATTAGAAATGGAGCCTGAAGATGTGACCGAATTGCTGCAATTCCTTGATGCCATTTTTATCAGATGGGGAGTCAAAGAAAGTGACTTATTGAGAAGGAGCCTCCTGATGAAGATGCTGTCATGTTTTTGAAATAAAAGCAAAGGATTCAGAATATTATATGAGTTTAGCTGATCAAATAGTGGCAGGGTAAGAAGGGGTCGACTCCAGTTTTGAGAATTCTACTTGGGAAAAATGCTGTCAAACAGCATCACTTCCTACCAGGAAAGCTGTCATGAAAGGAAGAGTCAGCTGGTGTGGCAAACTTCACTGTTGTCTTGCTTCAAGAAATTACCACAGCCACCCCAACCTGAAACTGCCACCACCCTGGTCGATCAGCAGCCGTCCACACTGAAGCAAGGCCCTCCCCCACCAGCAAAAGGGTTACGACTTGCCGAAGGCACAGGTGACCTTTGGCATTTGTAATAACAATTTTAAAATTAAGATCTATACATTTTTAAAGATATAATGCCATTGCACATTTAATAGACTATGGTATAGCGTAAACACAACTTTTATATGCACTGGAAAGCCAAAGAGTCTTGTGACTTTCTTTATTGCTGTTTGCTTTATTGTGAAAGTCAGTTTATTGCGGTGGTCTGGAACTGAACTCACAATATCTCCTAGGTATGCCTGCATATGAGAAGTCCAAATTTCGTAGTTTTCATGCAATAAGCAGTGAAAACAGTCCTAATCCAGGAAGTCATAAAAAATAGAGAAGTTTGAGTGGGGTGAGTGTTGCATGGAGCATATTCTTATTTTATACTTAGATGGGCCTTCTAATCACGGTGGATGTATGGTAGAATAAACGAAGTTTGGGCACTTAGAGGAATCAGCTCCAGCAGTTTGGAAGTTTTCCTTACAAAGGATTGCTTAGGTAGAGTGTGCTTATGCACTGAAATAAGTAAAAGTTCTCAGAGCTAGTGTTCTATCATACTTTTGGCTTGGGGTCAGTGAGAGATAAAGAGATGATTTTTACAGCTTGTAAGTACAGATCAGTAATCCCAAATGTGTGTGCCACCAAGTATCTCTTCATAAAGAAAAGATTTGGAAATGTTCACCTATAAAAATTTACCAATTTACTCTTAATTGTACAGAACAATGAATAAATGGCTCTCAAAATCCATTTGGATCCTGGAAGGATCTTAGATTCGTCCTTTTTTTCTATGATTTTGATATTGTTTAAGTATTTGGGTTAGTTTTTCTAGACAGATTTAAGAGAACCTTTTATAAATAAAAAATTCTTAAGAACATACCCAGAGATAAACATTCCAATAAAAACAAAATAAAATGGAGACATTGTCTGGCTGATGGTAGTATAGGCCTGTACTGTCTCCTGGTGAGAGATCTGGTAGTAGTTACATTAGAACAGGCCACTCCTGAGGGGTCCCTCAGTAGGTAACCACGTGACCTAAGTTTTCTGGGAAGGTCCAGTAATGTCAGGGCCACTCCCTCTCAAAAGCATCCCACATTGGTCAATTGTAAGTGTACGTTAGGAGGATGCTGCTTGCAGTGGTTGTCCTTGGTGGGAAGAGAGAACAGAAAAGACATGGTGGACATGTACTCAGAGTAAGTTCTGTAGGGCAATTAGAATCAAAGGATCCGATGATCTTAAAGCAGGCTAACCTTCAAAACAAGCTGCTTATAGTCCAACAGGAAATATCCAGACTTGAATATATACTATTTTATAAAATACGTGCCCCACAGGGGGAGAATGATATTTATATTGCAAGAGCACATCCAAACAGAAAGACAGATATCAAAGCCATCACAATAGTTGGCTAAGGGGGAAGAGAGGAATGTGAGTGGGTTAGAGAATTAAAAGGGAGTGAAATAAAATAAGGCAGTGCCTTGCACAGACCAGTACTAATAAAGGACTGGGAGCTGAACTGGTGATTAAGACAACATTCTGCAGCCGATGTCCAAAAGAACCCTGCAGACTATAATTATATTATACATGATACAAGTATCAAGAATGTGCCTTTAAAAATATTTTTTACAAGCCAGAATTAAAACATTATGTATAGCTACCTTAGGTATGAGACCTGGGTTTAAAATGAGTATTAATGATTCTTTGCCAAAATAGAAGCTTCTGTTTTAAGAGTCTCTAATTTGAGAACTTATAAAGCTCTGAGGGTTGAAGGAATTAAAATGGCCTCTGGGTAGGAAAAAACCCTCCTGAGCTTTTTGTCCACACTCCTGGCCAGTTTCCGAACGGCAGGAATTTTCCATGAGTGGTGTAAGGGTAAACACAGCCTCCCTCCTCAGTGCTTAGGCCTCCCACACCTCAACGCTTAAGAAAATAGATGCTTAGGTTTGCCCCTCTCTTCTGAAGGATTCGCATGCAGGATTTCATAAAGAGAATCCGTGCAGATGTTGGGGGTGGCCTGGGCTTATCTTTGGTCCCCACAAGGTTTGATGGAGCTCCACAGGTGAAAGTCCTCCTGTCCCTGGGTTTGTTTCTCCTGGTTCTGAATGTGTCCTTCTTGGAGGAGAAGGACCGGCCTTCACTACAGAGAATATATGTCCTTGAACCTCCTGCTGAAAACTCTGAACACATTCTCAGTTGCAGCTGGTGCAAGCGCACAAGTTCCTGGCAACGCGGTCCCCTTTATCCCATTGGTAATTGTGCCACAGGAGGACGCTTGAGATGTCACTCAGGCAGCAGGAGACTTGTCAGGAAGGCAGTTCTCTGCACCTCGTTGATTAACCATGGGAGATAACCTACTTATTTAGTAGCCTGTGTAGAAAGCCAGAGTTCCTTTGCTCCATTGGCTCTACCAGGGAGTCATAATGGTAATGATCACCACGATGCCAGGCAGTGTTTTGCACTTTTGTGTGGCTTAGCTCATTGAAGCCCCTCACCCACCGCATGAGATGGATGCTACATGATCTCTGGTGGACAGATGAGTGAGCAAAGGCACAGGAATATTACACAACTCTCCCCAGGGCCCTCGATCAGTGTCGGGTAGATGGGAATGTGGGTTCTCTGATGGCAGACAGGAGTCTTTGGGCTACTGAACTCTGTCACCTGCTGAAACCTCTCTACACTCAGCATATGACCTGCTGTTCCTCTGATGTGTGGAAAACTCTAGATAGGAGGGAAAGAGCATGTGTTCAGAGTCAGACTGACTCTGGATTTTATTAAGATTTTGCCACTTTTTCCTTGCGTGATTCTGGGGCAAGTGATTGGACCCCTGAATTTCAGTATTTTCATTTGTAAGATGGTAATGATGGTACTTGTTGTGATCTTTTAAATAACTGAGCTTTGTTTTTTAAACGAATTCTAAACCTCAGTAATACTTACTGGCTAATAAAATGAGCATCATGCTACTTAAGCACAGTGTGTAAGGATTCTTACAGGCACTAAATGAGATGATCCAGCACAAATCACTTCATATACTATCTGGTATATAGTTCTCAGCAAATGTTGCTATTAGTTGTAATTATACATCATAAAACCATCTGGTTTTAGACTTTTCACTAATAGTGAAGTAAATGTTAGTATATAAGAGACTTGATTTAACTAAATTTGAATATTTATTTGATTAATAGCAGCCCTATCATTAATACTATTAACAAGATGAATCCTATTAATAGTAGTAGAAACCTGATTACTGAGCACATGCCAGGCAGTACATGAAGTGGTTGATATTGTATTATCTCATTTAAGGCATAACTCGTACATAGTGTGATTAAGTATCATGATGCTCATTTTATGAAGGCCTGAACTGAGTCATAGAGAATCGGTAAATTTAATCCAAGGTCATATGGCTAGTGATACATACCCTATGTCTCCAACTCCCATCTATACGCTCTTCATTCTCCCGGAGACTCTTCTGATGGGAATCTAATTATAAGAATGACTCTTAAGGGTGCAAATTAGCCAACAAACAAAACCAAAAGCAATCTGTTTCTATAAATTAAAGAGAGAAGCACTTTCGTTAAGAAGAATAATTAATTGTTTGGCTACGTATCGTGTGATGTCTAACTTGTAAATTTAGCATTAGTCAGCTCTTTTACAACTGAGTGGGCTTTTTTTTTTTTTTAAAAATATCTAGGGTCAAAAAGGTATTAGAAATTTATTCTAAAGAGACCAATTGAACAGTGAGCTAACCCACATTGCTCACATTGTTCAAGGGCATGGAGAATTTGAAACAATGCCTGAGTGTTTTATATTTTTATTTAAACTATTGTCTATGATATTGAAATGACTGCTGATTCTGAGTAAAATTTATATATCTGTTTATAGTGGATCACCTCCTTACCTCCCGCTCTCCTAAATTTTGTTTGATGCTTGATTGTGACTATCATGAAATCAATTACATTCTCTCTATTCTGAAATGCACAACAAATAATTTATTAATTATGGTTTAAATATTTAATTTAGCTAATGCCTTGCTTTGTAAGTAAATTAGATCATGTTTTGGGTTGCGAATTCATGTGACTTGCATTCTAATATGCTTTTAAAAAAAATGGGAGAGAAGTGAGTGGAGTTGTAAATAGCCACCCAGATTCGGCATAGTCCTGGAACATTCCTTGAAGTATCCTGTTTATGTGTTAAAGGGTAAAGAATGCTGATTATCATTGTTTTAAAAGGCTAGTGTTCACCAAACAGGTGTGTGTGTGTGTGTGTGTTTGTGTGTGTGTGTGTGTGTGTGCATGCATTCATGTGTATGTGTATTTTGGGGGAGAGTTATGTATGAGATGTTTTAAATTTAGTGTTCCATTTGGATTATAATCTACAAATTGATGTAAAATTCCAGGTGAATTGCATTTCAAACGGTCCTGGTGCTTCTGTGTGTAATTATGATTTTTTTTTTTTTTTTTGGTACTGGGGATTGAATCCAGGGCACTCCACCACTGAGCCACATCCCCTGCCTGATATTGTATTTTATTATTTTATTTAGAGACAGGGTGTCACTGAGTTGCTTAGGGCCTTGCTAAGTTGCTGAGACTGGCTTTGAACTCGTGGTCCTCCTGCCTCAGCCTCCCAAGTGCTGGGATCACAGGCGTGCACCACCATACCCAGCACTTACGATTTTTTTAGTATGCTAATGTTGGTATCATAATCCAATGTATACATGGAGGCTTTTCATATTAGTTCAAATACAGAAAAACAGTGGATGGGGTTATAATGTTAAGTGTTTCAGTATAGGTGTGCAAAGTGCAAAAGCAACTCTGCCATAGAAATTAGCACGCTATTATGATTTGGTGTGAATGTATTGTGTGGATCCTACCTTTTCCACACAATTTTGCAACAATTTATTAGCAGGTAAGTATGACACACACACACACACACACACAATTTCTTTTCCTGCTTCCTGTTGTAATTGGATCAGATACCAATTTTGATTCATGTTTCAATAATGCCACACATTTAATCATATATTTAAGGAAACAAGATAGCTTCACAGAATTATCAAGAGAAATGACTTTCTTTATTTGCTGATTTACGTAAATGTGAGATAATCTTGAAAAAAGACAGAAAGATCTGAGGTTATTAAGTTTTTTAAAAAAATTTATGTGAAAGTCATCCTCTACATTGTTGTCACTGAAGGTATATTTTAGACACAATGAATGGGGAATTGGACCTAAAATATATCTTCCTTGTTAAATCTGAAAAGTGTTATTTGGTTTCACAAAGTGTTATTTGTTGGTTGAAATTGATGTGATTTTTTATTGTAAAAGAAAAGAAATCATGTTTACTCTTAATTTTATTCATATTTTTCATATGTTCTTATTAAATGACATTGTAATAAAATAAATTTAAGTCCATATTGTGTGTCTGTGAGAGTGTTTCTTTAAAAGGCTATGCCCATTAAAATATGTTGCTATTATTCAGCAATTAACATGCAAGCATCCGTACCAGGAGTATTAAGTTGGTTAGTCACGTAAGTCCTCCGAACGTGGTTCTATAAACTATTCTCAATGCATAATATTTATAAAATATATATTTTAGCATCTTTTGAAATCATCTCTCTTGTACTCAGACATGTTTTAGTTGCTTACATGTGGAATGCTAAGAAATTTGCACGTTTTTCAACATTTTGTCTAATAAGAATCTGAAAGCAATCGTAGTGTAAAACCAACACAGAATACCTTCAAGTCTTCATAGCATTTTAGTTGGTTTTTACCTACATTTTATTTTATCAGATGAGGGCTACTTCATGATCTACTGTTACCTAAAAGGGACTCCTGGAACCCATCTCCAGCCGTGCTGTGATTTTTTTTTTTTTCATTTTAAATCTAGGCTACCTTTTGACTCTGCTGCTCAAAGGCATGAGAGGGGAATGATGGACACAGGGATTCAATGGCGATTACACATAATTCTGTGCTTAATCTGCTTCGCAACTTCAAACTACTGTGCGGCTCCAGGTATCATCCCCTCTCCTAAACGTATATATCTAATCTGGGGATAAAAATTGAGAAATAAATGAGGTAAAAATAAAGCATTGTTCAAAGTAGCCTTTTTACTACCTTGGAGTTTGGGAATGATTGCTCTCTACATTGGCATTTGAGAGAAAAATTTGGCTATTATGGTTTTTCTTGTTATTTTTATTAAGCGAATGAAAAAGGATGGTAGCTATTCAGCCACTGGGGTGTTGGAACAGCAAATTGAGGGGCCCCCAGAGACCTTGATACCCATTTTTGAAGTTCAATTCCAGTCCCTAAGATTAGAGCAACCCTTCCAGAATGAGGGTCACAAATGCATTTGTGATTTAGACGATTTGTCTGGATGCTGTCAGGGAAACAATTGGCTATTATTGAACAGAACTGCTGATTTTCTCTTTGTACCATTTTTTTTTCCTTTTGTTTTGGTCATCTCTGAATGGTAAAGTCTGACAGCAAGTGAAAAAAAAATACTAGTTATGTGGAAGAGAAGAACATGAAGACAGAAAGGGTACAACAAAAAGACATAGGGAGAAAAGAAGAGACAGATTTTCAACTTCATATGATATCGATCTAGTCCCGAGTAATTGTAGCTTAATGGAAAACATATTTACTGAGCATGTACTATGTAATGAGTACTGTTAATTTGATGTGGGGGTGCAAGTTAGACAAGAT
>JAJEJO010001561.1:275248-320508 GCA_020662805.1 Glaucomys volans
AGGCAGGAGGGTCATGAGTTCAAAGCCAGCCTCAGCAAAAGTGAGGCACTAAGCAACTCAATGAGATCTTGTCTCTAAATAAAATACAAAATAGGGCTGGGGTTGTGGCTCAGTGGTTGAGTGCCCCTGAGTTCAATCCCTGGTACCACACTCCATATATATATAAAATATATATATATATAT
This sequence comes from Glaucomys volans, assembly GCA_020662805.1. Classification (NCBI taxonomy): domain Eukaryota; kingdom Metazoa; phylum Chordata; class Mammalia; order Rodentia; family Sciuridae; genus Glaucomys; species Glaucomys volans. The sequence continues at coordinate 275,432 of JAJEJO010001561.1, forward strand.
ATTATATATATAAATGCATATACATTTCTCCACTTAAATTTTATCTTCTAGTAGGTGGTTTCCCACAGTACCCTTGCTAAAGTAGTTTCCACTTGTTACTCTATTACTGTGTCCTCTAATAGTCTTCACTGCACTTTTTACAATTTCAATCACATACACACACACACACACACACACACACACACACTTACTTGGGATAGCCACTGTCTGAATGTCTTGCTAGGTTGCAAGTGCCATTATTCCGTGTGGTGGCTCTCACATCTTGCACAGCACTTATGTAATGGTGACACACAGAGACCTGGAGGTAGGAACACTGTCCTGAGAGTTAGAGCCTGGGAAAAGGAGAGTCCCTTCCCTTTCTGCTCAGGACACCTGGTTAACCCCCCCAATCCCCACCTCTTGGTTGAAAATGACTTCCCAGAGGAATCCAACTACTCCTTCGCAGTATAAATGCCCCTGCAAAGACTCTGGGTTCAAGGCTAGAGATTTGTCTAGGAGGAGCCAGTCCTTCCCCTCATCACACTCTGCTTCTCTAAACATGCTTCCCCCTAGAAACCCTGTGCACAGCCACGTACCCTTTAGACTAGAAAATTTATGACGTTAGATGTCCCATCAATGTTGCGAAAAACTGTGATGGATGCTCAGAATTTGGAGTCTGATCTCCTCTGGGCTCGCAGATTAAAATAATTTGGAGTTCTTCTCTCTGAGCGCTGCTTGCTGCTTCTCAACCAGTCTGTTTCCGCAACACTTAGAACCCTATTCGAGGAACATAAACACCAGTGGTTAAATGACTTTACAATAAGACACACAGAAATCATTGCTGGTCAGTGAAGGATCCTGCAGTTAGCGGATAACAAGCACTCTCTGTGGAGGGGGAGTGGTCACCGAGGCGACGGTAGCTCATGAGCAGGTTCAGTAGCATCACCTGGAACTTGACCTTGTTGTGTTGGAGTCAGAATGATCTGGGTGCACGCTCTAGCTTCGCCACGTAATGGCAGCGTTGGCTTAAGCAAACGGTTTGACCTTCATGAACCGTTTCCCAGTATGGAACAGAGTGGTGGTAATGTCGTCCCCAAGGCTGTTGTTGGAATAACGTGTGTGAGGTGTTAGCATGAATAATAATGAATAACATTATTTACTACTTTCCTGCGCCAGGGCTAGGCGGAGAGTTTGGAGTGTCCTCTCCTCAGATCTCTTCATCCATCCTGCTACATAAAAACTTCTGTCCTCATTTTACAGATGAAGAACTTGAAAAAGAGGATGAGTTTGAGGTCACGCAGCCAGTGTCTAAACTCAGGAATTTAAATTGTAGGACCTAATCTTATGAGCACTAAGCTACATTGCTTCTACGGTTTATGGAAAAATACATCCAAGTGGAAGTATTGGTTATGATTTCCAAATGGAAATAGTAGTTATCATTTTTGAGTAAATAGATAAAGATGTTCTTCACAGAGCAGAGAATTAAAAAATGCATGGCAGAAGGCTGCAGTAAGGTAGCAGATACCTCTAAATGAGGCAATTTCACAAAGAATGGTCACCATTGTTTTGATAGTTTTGGGTTTCCAAGACTCGTTCCAGGAAGTCCTGTTGAGGTTTACATCCTTTTCTTGTATCAGATTGTTCTTGCTCTCATCTTTGATGAACTATTCTCTCATTTGTTGCATTTTCTCTGACTCATGTGAATTTTGTTTTCCTGGGGTGTGTAATTATTTATTGAAGACTCATCTTTGGTAGGTATTGTTTGTGCTGGGAAATGTCTGGAGCACTGAGCTGTGGACGTGTTCTCCCTGGATAGATTCTCATTTGCCTCTGCCTGGGCTCTGTAGATTTAATAGCCTAGATCAATTTTTATTTTGGAGTTTCTTGACAACACAGGCAATGCAAATTTAGACCTAATGCCATTCTGGCATGAGCTTGAAGTTTGGACTTACAATTGGAATTCACCCACCAACAGACCGGTCCAATGGCGGGCTTCCCCACAGCTTTCTCTGGGCTAATGGTCAATATTTTTGCAATCTTGTTTTCACAGATGGGCCAGATCCTAGAGTCTGTTGGATTTATTCAGTGGTTCAGATGCAGTTTCCTTTTGTTGAGGCCAAAGGCTACATATTTTCCCCTAGTTCAAATATTGGAACCTCAGCTCTTACCCTCTCCAGCCCTTGCTTATCTGGGTATGGCACTGGGCATCTTCCACTGCCAGGGAGTCTGGCTTTACCATGCCATATTGTTTCTATACTCTGGCTCTTACTCTCTCTTTTCTTGATTTTAAATTATAATTATTAGTTCATGGTAATTGTACTGAATAATGGGTTTCTTTGTGACATTTTCATAATGCCTATCATCTGCTGTGATCATAGCCACCCTTCCTATTAGCCTGTCTTAACCTCCCTTCCCCAGGTTCCCTTCCCTTCCTTACATGCCCCTTCTACTTTCACGTCTGTTCTTTCTTTTGAAACATGTATCAAAAAACTGAATTTTTGTGAGTGTTCGTTTTTTTGTTTGTCTGTTTTTGGTACCAGGAATTGAACCCAGAGGCGCTTAACCACTGAGCCACATCCCCGACTGTTCTTTATTTTTTATTTTTGAGACAGCGTCTCACTAAGCTGTGTAAGGCCTTGCTAAGTTGCTGAGGCTGGCTTTGAACTTGTGATCCTCCTGCCTCAGCCCCCCGAGCTGCTGGGATTACAGGTGTGCACCATTGCACTTGGCATAAATGTTCGATTTTAATCAGCATTTCCATGTGTTCACTGTGAGAGGTGAGTCCATTTATATCATTTTGGTTCACTATGTTAGCAGAAGTTCCAAAACTTAGAAGCACAAAGTGGATGATTTCTTTTGTGTTAATGCAGCATGTTAAGTAAAGGGACAGAGAGCAATATGTGTCCAGAAAGGTAAGGTAAAGCTGGAAAAGAGGCTAAGAGATGGTTTTTATTCTGTAGGTCAAAGATGACTTTTGAGTATGAGTGTAACAGAATCAATTCTATATATTTTAAATAAACTAATTCAATAGCAACCTAAAGGATGAATGGAAAACAGAGATATCAATGACATAAAAATAAATAAGAACAATACTGAAAACATCCAAGTAAAAGTTACAAGACTGACCAAAGTGGTAGAAATAGGGAGAGGACAGAATCAAGGAAAGGAAAAGACACATTTTATAGCCCTTGCAGACTTACCATAAAAGAGAAAGTGGGAAAGAGAACTCTCAGGCTTCTCACTTGAGGGATAAAGAGGACAATTGATTGGATTTACAGTATTTTCTTGGTAATATAGGTTTTTACTGACTACATGCACGGCGTTGCTCCATTTTTTTTTTTTTTTTTTGCTACAAATATCCTGACCTGTGATGTAGTCTGGGAAAACCCAAGGTTTTGGAGTGGCTGAGTGAGTAGGCAGTGGAATGGACTGTTGGACCCACTTCCGGCTCAAAAGTAATGCTTAATAAATCTAGTTAGCGGGTTGTCTTAAGTACACTCAAGCTAGGTAGAACTATTTTGACGGTGTGAATTCTGCACTTACTGTGGGGAAGGGGGCTTGGTCCCTTTGGCTATACTGATGTTAATTGCATTCCCCCTCCCCCTTTTTATGTGATGGGTAGAGAGTGGGTTTCCAAGGTGAGTAGTCTTGTCTTTTCTCTGGGAATGAAATATTTGGTCTACAGGTGGAGAAAAGTGAAATTAAATGAAACCATAGAAACTGACTAAAAAAAAAAAAAAAACACTGTATGTTAGCAGTTTATGAACATTTTTTGCTGACAAAGCTCAGCAAGCCTGGACAGAAATGCTTGCACAAATCTGATTATAAGGCTTCTCTCACTGTGGCAGGAACTGGCTCAGCAAAGGGAATCGAAAGAATAAACTGATAGAATTTATCCCTCTCCATTTTCTTTTAGGGAGAGATGCTTGGTAGGAAACACATAGAGATTTTATTAGGTGGCTCCAGAGGACCCCACGTGACTTCCTTGTTCCATAGGACTATGCCTGCATTGTGGACAGGTGGGAAGGGGTGGTCCTGGAGTCAGGAGAGTTGGGTCTTTGTTGGAAAGTCTCTCCATCAACAATGGCTCTGTACTTGCTTGATCCAGTTTTTTCTCCCATAAGCATTTATTTCCCTTAGGATTGAAACCCATCAACCAAAGCAAACTCAAAGAGACTTGACTTTTTGACTTAAAAAAGAATGATTACAAGCCAGTGTCTCTGTTTTTCAAGATCAGATCCCCAAGTTAGCTGAGCACAGTCACTGCCATGTTTGCTGGGAAGCACTGGGGTCAAACATGACAGCATTTTAAGTTGAGAAAGTTTTGAGGACTAAGATTAACAAAACCAAGCAACATTCCTACTTAGAGTCAGTCATTTGTGAATCCTGATCAAAAAAGGAGGTCTTCTCCCCACCATTGCCTACTCTGTGGCCTTCAGCAAGTCCCTGAACTCCTGGGCATCAGTTTCCTTGTGTGCAAAATAAAGGAGACAGACAGATCAGTGTGTCCCACGTGCTGGTCCACAGTTGAGATCTTCCAAACCCCTGAGGGACTTGGGAAAGTTTCCAGGTGGAAGGAAGTTTCAGAGGTCTTGACTTGTAAGTCTGGGCACAAGTCAGGAATCTAGTTTATAGAGCACCCCTAGGGATTCAGATATGTCACTAAGGTTGGAAAGCATGATCCAGGTAATTTTTATTTTGTGTTTTATTTTTAAAGGGTTCATTTTAAAGAAAAATTTTAAACCTAAAAAAGTTCAAAAGGAGCAAGAATAAATTCTCATATATTCTTCATTTAGACTCATTAGCTGTTAACATTGGCATTCTGTTGTCCTCTCGGTCTGATCATTATCAATATTATTAATATTTTTTCTGAACCATTTGAGAATAAATTGCAGCCGTCATGATATTTTACCTCAAAATACTTCAGTGTGCATCTCTTTAGATCAAGGACATTCACTTTTATAATCACAGTTATAGAGATCAATTTCAGGAAATCTAACAGTGATAGAACATTATTATCTGGTACATGATCTGTTTTTAAAATTTGCCAATTTTCCAAATATTATCCTTTATATCTAGTTTATTTTAAAAATGATGTTTAAAAATTTTGAAGTAATCACACAGTTTCAGAAATGTTGAACGTACAATACAATGAATTCGTTATTCCTGAACCATTCAGGACAGGTTGCCAATCCAATCCCCAGCACTCCATGAGATTCCTGCAGAGACTTTCTCCCACGTAACCCCAGTATGAGCACTTAAAAGCAGAAAAGCAGAGGAAATTAATATTGATACATTGCTACTCTCTAATCCCCAGACCTCATTCAAGTTTTGCCAATTGTCTCAATAGTATCCTTTACAGAAAGCCATCCAGTTCAGAATTGTGTGTTATATATAGTTGTCATATCTTTTTGTCTCTCTCAGTCTGGAAGAGTTTCTCAGACTTCCCTTGACTTTCTTGACCTTGATATTTTTGAAGATTGCAGGTCATTTATTTTGTAGAAAGTCCTTAAGTCTGGGTTTGTGTGATGCTGTCTCCTGATGTAGGCTGTGCACACTTGTCAGGGATTCTGCCCCAGTTCTGGATTCAGATGGGTCCCTAAACAGCCCTGATTCCTCTCGGTGGAAGAGCCCAGATCTGGGCCCCATGGGTGCTTATCACTCTTACTGTGTGTCCTCCAGCTCTAGGGAATGTACAGGTCTGCGTGCACATGCATACACACATATACATACATCTGTGTTTGTTAACATATGTATGTGTTTGATAACATATACATGTTATATATATGTGTATTTACATTTATATTAAAAAACAGGAGCTCACCAACCCCTTCCCACACACTCAAACACACATTTGTGTCTCTAAATCTCTCTGTATTTAAAAATATGCTTCACTGAAGGCTAGTCCTCCTGGGGAGACTATCCTCATCCTGGATTCTGACACCCCATACAGGCTGCCCATTGTGGGTGATCTTCCTCTGCCTGCTCAGACTCTGATATCCCATGGGCCATGGGGTCTACTCCTATTCTGGCATGAGCACCTACTTGTTCTGCCAAGAAACCTGGGTATCACTTTTCACTCCTGAAAGTTAACACCAAAGGAGGTGAGTTAGGGGGAGCAGACTTTGCTTACACAAAATCCAGGATGGGGTGGGATGCAAAAAATAAGGGTTCTATAATAATAAAACAATGAATCACAATATCAAATAACCTGGAAAAATAACAATTGATGCATAAAATTCTGCACAAATTTGAATAATTATTGTGGATAGACAGAATTTCATTATGTTGGAGCAGTGCTTGCAAGTTTACTGTATCTCTAAAATTATTGCATGTGATTAAAGATTATAGAGATCATGCTGCCATACAAGGGTCTGGGGAATGCCTATTTGGAGCAGGAAGTATTCTATAAATCAGTTTTCTTTAAGAAGGACTTAAAATATGGAGGTACAAACTACTTAATTCTAATGAGAGTGCTTCCAATCTCCCTCAAGGATTCAACTTCAAGAAAATGCTTTTAGTGGTAAAAGAGTGAATTTTGTTATAAAAAGAGTAAAAAGGGTGACCTTAAGCAATGTGATGCATTAGAATGGGTAACCAACCACAGAAGGCAAAGAACTTCGGTGGAGATTGAGACCCGGGCTCAGGGTGAGAAGCTGGAGGTCTGATGGCATTTTTATCACCTACATCGATACCTAGTTGATACTTATAAACCAAAAACCTGGTGTATTTTGAACACTGGAAGCCTTATGCTTTCCTTTAGATTATTTGCTCTCTATATAAGTGATAGATTTTGAGAAAGATAATAATTATGAAACCATAGCTGCAAGTTCTTCATTTGCTTTCTTATTTGTTGACTTTCAAGGTATAGTATTTTATTAGTTATCACACTATCAAATCGTCAAAATGCATGTTTGGGTTATTAGGAATTCCTAAGACCTTGTCTTGATCCTGATTATTAGAATCAGGGCTGCCTGTTGCGGCCTTGCAGAGAGAGCCCTGCATAAATCCAGGGGCATTGTTCACACAGACTGTAGCCCTTGGGGATGTGCCTGAAGCGGCTCTGAAGGGGGTGGGGTCACCTGACATCTGGTGCCTTCTTCCTACATTCTTGGGCAGCAGAAGATAAGGGTGTGGACCCAGGAAAGTGAGACCACCATTGCCACTGGCTGTAGATTGTGCATCTTGACAGGCTTCTTCTCCAGTTCCAAGCCGGAGTCCAGAGCCCTTGGTGTAGACAGGGAGGTGGGCCCTGAGTGTGTAGGTGAACACCCTCGCACTTAAGCAACTTAAATTGCAAGAACTTTGTATATGCGTAAGTGGAACAAAAAAACTGGCTTTTTGCAGTGTAATTATGTTTTACTGAATTAGCAAAGAAGCATGACCTTGAAGTGAGACTTTGGGATACGGGAGAATGCATCTTTGCCAGCCAGCCCGCCCGCCCTGCTGATGCAGCATCTGCAGAACCCCGGGGAGTCCATTTTTGAGCGTGTTGAGAAGGAACTCAGAGAGATTAATCCCTCTCTCCATTAACAAAGAGGGGAACACTTTCTGTAAAACCGGTCTGGACTAGCAGAGGGGATTTGAAACATTTGGCAAGATGGGTTCTGAAAAATAGGCTGAGTCTCCAGTCTTGCTCCATTGAGGCCACTGCCAGCCATAGGCCAGGCCTCCCCTGGTGCTTCATAGGGCAGCACATCCATTAGCCTACTCCAAATGGCCTCCTTGCTCTACTCTCGGGCTCCCGTTTTCTACATAAAGAGGATTAAGTAATTAGCGTGTTGATCTATGTAGTGACATCTAGATATTGACAGTAAGACAGCAATAACGGCAGTCGTTGAGTGCTTACCAGGGACGGGCACCCCCGGAGGCTCCTTCCATGCATCATCCTATTGACCCCTCTGCCACAGATGCTCACATCTAAGATGTCCTCAGTTATAAGATGCACTGTTATTTTATGCACCACCAAGAAAGAAGAATCACTTGTAAAAAAAGGACTTCATATAAATCTGAGACACCAAAGGGCTACCAGCTTTACCCTCAGGATAAGAGTCAATGAAAATAAATTGATCACCCTGATGGGCAAGCAAGAGAACTTGCATGGCTCAGTCTTGGTCCTGGGTGCAGGAAGGGTAGAAAACTCTCCTAACCGGAGCTCCAGAACAGCTTCTTTGGCAGGACTGAACTTCAGTTGAACTTCAGCTGAACTGTCCTCAGATTAATGAACTAGCTGTTGCAGAGGAAACTGAGTCACAGACAGGTGATGCCCCCTACCTAAATATATTACATGGGAGAGCTGAGTTCAGAACTTATAGGTCTGGCCTCTGCCCTTAGCTTCCTCCTGGAGATCACGACAGTCTGGATAGGAGCTATGTGTGCATGAGGAACATGGTTAAGCATATTAGTAGTTACATGCATCAGGAAGCAAAGTCTGCTCTTCAGAAAGAAATTTCATATGTAAGGGTAGAGAATCAGACTGGATGTTTAGGCATAGTAATACCTATAGAAATACCTAAGTCCCCAGAATCTCAGCCTCCAGGGTTTGACTCCTCTTATCATCCTTTGCCAGAAACACTTTCAGATTTTCTAGAATTATATTTTTTCCATAAAAAGGAAGGGGTTGTTTTTCTTTGATGCTCTTGTGGCTGTTTAATTAGAAGAAAAAACCCATTAAGGGAGTAAATTTCCCTCTCCTTTCTTTATCACTATCTCTATTTCTTAGACTGAAAAATATTTCTTGAATGAAGAAGAACATATATATGGAGTATACCTCTATACCTTCCACCCTGTGAGGGGAATAGATCCCTGTGCCTCTGCTCAGTATGGGGAGTGGATCCCTGTGCCCTCTAGTAGATGAGGGAGTTGATCTCCACGCCCACCACCCCTTGAGAAGAGTAGGTTTCCATGGGAGGAGTAGTTCCCATGTCCTTCACCCTGTGGTGGGCATGGTCCCCATGCACTCCATCTGGTGAGGGGAGTAGAACCATGTATCCCTTACCTGATCAGGGGAGTTAATACCTATGCCCTCCATCTGATGAGTTCCTATTCAGAACTGTCCAGTTCAAACCCTGAAGTCTGAAACTGGAGAAGATACTGAAGAATCCTACCTTTTCCAAGCTGTGATTGGTATTCTTCCACGCCTTTCATTATTTCCAGTGCCAGGGAATTCCTAAACCAAGATTGACCTCTGTTCATGTTTGCTCTCTTATAAAAATGGCCACAAATATGAAGACTAGGTGTGTTCAGTGTCACATTTATATGAATACCTATCTATCTGTATCTGTCTATCCATCTTTATCTATCTATATCTCTATGATCTATCTATCTATCTATCTATCTATCTATCTATCTATCTATCTATATCTATCATCTATCTATCATCTATCTGTCTATCTATATCTATCTATCTATCTATCTATATCTATCATCTATCTATCATCTATCTATCTATCTATCTATCTATCTATCTATCTATCTATCTATATCTATTTATCATCTATCATCTATCATCTATCTATCTATCATCTATCTATCTATCTCTGTATAAAGACTTACAGTGCTCAAAGCCCATGGTCAACAAAACACGTGTTTTTCTTAGGAAATTTTGGAAATGCAAATAAGTAAGGGAAATTAACTTTACCTCTTCAAAGTGTTCTTCAACACCCTAATTTTATTTCTTCTTTTAGTTTTTACTATATTGCTAGGTTGAAAAAATAATAAAAGTATATTTTGTTTGCTTTGGGGTGCTCTCATATTAGTAATGAAGCAACATTTTCAGCACAAGAATAGAATTTTGAGCTAGATGATGAAATTGGCCCATGTAAAGATGAGATGCCTCTCAGTCATTCATATGTATAGGATTATTGCTCCTAGTTTACATAAACAAAATGCATTAACTTCTGAAAAGTAAGAGCAATTTGCTTTCTTTTGTCTCTTTCTCTTCTTTCTTTTTTCTTTCTTTTTTTTTTTTTTGAGGTGCTGGGCATCAAACTCAGGACCCACACATGCTGGGCAAATGTTCTACCACTGAGTCATATACCAGCCCTAGTAGAAGTAATTTCTTTATTTTTCTTCTTTTTAAATTCCTCAAAGTTTGAAGGGATCCCCAGGCTTCATAGGTGTGAGTCATTTTGCTTTTCATTGCAATGTATGTATTTTACATATGTTACCAATAGATTTTTTTCCAAGTATGAAGGCATAACAGTGGCTCTCAAATGTTTCCTAAAAGGTCTCTAATTTGGGGCATGACTATTGATTGCTTTTGGCTTCTTGTTTACTTAGAGTCAAGTAGCTACTAAGCTGAGCACTGGGTATCTACTGTCATTAAGGCCCCACCCCAGCTCTCTAAAATACCTGGCATGCTAGGGTTGAAATATGTAAGTAATGACCTTAAATATGATATGCATTAAAGTGGGGCTTATTGAAAATTATTCAGTGCTTGCAGGGCAGGAGATGACCTGTGGTCCAAGTAGGTTGATGGAGAAGTTACTTGAGTAAGACCATCACTGACAGAGCAGGAGTCTACCTGGTAGGGCAGAAGACTCATGTGTGGAAGCCACGAGTGTGCCCTTGTCATGGTGGGCAGCTGGATGGGGTGCATGGCCTGGGGTGGAGGAACCACAGGTGGTAAAGGGAGATGGAAAGTCTGAGGGGTGACTGGGATAAGATCCTCAGGAGCTTCCTATCTGATCCCCAGCATAATGATACTTCTAATTTCATCATAGCTTTCCAACGTTTTTCAGATTTTGGCATTCCTGTACACCTTAGCTCAGCTTTGCAAGCTTTTTGTTGTCACTGGTGTTCATGCTTTGTGATGGGAAATCCAAATAAAGAGGAATTTTCTAGGGAAGGGTTCGTCTTGGGGCCAGGTGGGTAAAACTCATTGCACTCAGGGTTTTGAAAGCACACACATGATTTAATAGTTAGGAAACCTGCTTAGGGACCTGCAGGACTAAAATACTGAGGGATGGCTGCTGAAGTTTTCTTTCTGTACACCCGGGACATTTGCTATGCTAGGAAACAGTGGAGAAAGTGCTAATGAAGGATGCTGGCAGAACCTCTATATCAGACTGTCATCCTGAGAAGGTCTGGGAAGTGTAATGAGGCGGACAATCAAGTTGTTAGTTTGAAAAGGTTAAAGCAGCTTCCGGGATCACTATTTGTGCTTCTTGGGTATTGGAATGTCATGCCAGTAATAAGCAATATGCAGTCCAGAGACAAAGAGGCAATTAGTTTTCCACATTGGTGAAGGGCTGCCCAGCTCAGAGTGAAGGGTGAAGGCTGTGAATTCTTTTCCTTTGAGGTTGAACTGAGTCACAGAGACTCAAGCCAGTGGTGAGTGAATCTTTTCAGTCTGTCAGCAGCGTTTATTGAGTTCCCACCATTTACATACCATATAATTAGGTTGAAACAAGCCCTCAAAAGTTTAGAATACATGCTCTATGATGTCAGAGAGTAGCTTGGAGTCACTAGCCTAAAAGTCTACTAAGCTTTTGTTGGGATTTATGTTTGCAACTAAGTTTTACAAAATGGTAGTTTGCACTTGATTAGTAGCAATGAAATTACTAAGGAAGATAATCTCATGTACACCACTAAGTCTCTTCCACATTGTCAAAATGTTTATGTATTTTACCAATAAAATAAAGGATCCGTTTGCATTTTGCTGGTGAAATCTTAGTACATGCTGGACGCTGCTTTCTAAACTGGTGATGTAATGGCAAGGAACAGTGGTTTCTCTTTAGAATGTTACTGCCTGTAGGCCTTGACCCGGACAGGGTGACAGAGTGCAAAATGACACCCTACTGCTCTTCCCACTAGCAACACAAGAGGAATATGTCAAGTGGATCTTCCACCCAATCTGCAGAGGACAATTTTTTAGGCCTGGCTGAATCAGAATTCTAAGAATGAGTGGGAGCTCCTTCCCTTGGTTCAAGCCTCATAAGAACTCTGCTTCTCAAACTATAGAATCTATATGGACATGGGGGCTCTTGTGAAGCTGAAGATCCCCATTCTGTTGGTCTAGGATGAACCCTGAGATTCTGATTTCCTCTAAGGGATACAGATGTTCTTCTCTGCAGTCCAAACTCCAGGAACTCCCCTTGTATGGGAATAGCTTTAGACAGACATGAGATTATTCTACAAACCACTCTAAACCAGTTCTTTAATTATAAGACATAACATGGTAAAGTAACAAGGAAGAAACTATTACAACAGGTAGAACGATATCTTCTGAAAAATACAGACATGTGGTCCACAGGGGACCTTTCTCAACTGACCTCAATTTGAGGGAGAAAACTGCAATGGAAGTAGCAAACAATATTTTCAATAAATAGGAAAATATGGACGCAGATGTGGCAGGAATCCTGGTGATAGGAGTAGATGAGTAACATTTTTCCTCTGGAGTTGTGAATTTTCTTCCAAACCAGCCAACTTGTGTTCTCCTGGGTCTCTTGGCTTAGGTGGCTTACTGAAAGGGAAGTGTGGGGACCCGTAAGCTCATACCAGGCAGCAGAAATGGTGAGAGCTGTACAGTCCTCACTAATATTTGTTCTACTCAGCAAATTTATTATTTGATTCACCTATCCCAAGTTGACGCCCTCGGGGGAGGGGGTATTTTTGCAGAGGTAAGTTTCCTAAAGACTTTTTAAAATAACTTTACCTTTGGGAATGTTGGACCTAATTGTAAATAAACTCTTGCTGCATTCACATCAGCAGACTTGTGTGTGCCAAAAAACATTTTTCAAAAATGGCTGAAACTGTGCAATCAGCAACTTTGAGTTTGACAGAAAACTACACAGAAATCAGGACCCATTTCTTCTTGTCCCAGCATCCAACACTCAACTCAGTCCTGCATCTTCCGCCGAAGGAAGTGTTTCTGATGGTCTGTAAATGTTTACGGCTGATTGCCAAGCCTGCGTTGGGCACACTGAACATATTTTGACCCTTTTCTCTTTTATTCTTGCATTTGCTTTTTTAATCAGAGTTTCTGTGATTCTTTGTTGTGTTTTCCCCTTAGCAGTTACTGTTGGGGAAGATACTTAGAGATATTTTTTTTTTTTTATGCCTTTGAATGAAGTCTGGGACTTGCAAAGAATGCCCTTGTGCAACGATTTCAGCTGCAACCCTGGAGTCTACTGAGGGCTGATACTTTCAGAACTGAGTCTGAACTAAACTCCCTGAAGGCATCTGAGAAAAGTCTTAAACCGAGTCTGCTTTAGAATATAGATCCTGTGTGTACTTGTGTTCCCGTACCTTTTAAAATCATTTCCTTTCCAAGTAGACAACAGGGAGCACCAACCAATAGAACTAGAAAGAAGTTAAAAATTCTTCATAGACCCAGGGCAAACATGTGTCATTGAAAAAAATCACAGTGAAGTGAACCTTGTCTAATAAATATACTCTTGTCCTACCCCTCCACCTTTCAGAAGAGCAAGAGCCGATTTTTTTTAAATAAATGAAGTTTACTTATAAACTTGGAGTGGCCCATTCATTGCATATGCGGTAGACCATGATTATGTCATGAGTTCACTCTACGGTAGCGTTTCTCAAAGTGTGATCTGCTAATTTGGATTATTTGTTAAAAACACAGATCCTTGGGCCTAGCCTCACGCCTTCTGAATGAGAATCATTTTGTACTTTTCATAAGCATCCCTAGTTAAGTTTGAAACTACTAACAAATAAGGTTAGAGAGAAAAGTCTATTTGAAGCTTTCCCGAGGAATGACAAGCAGATATGAATCAGTTCAAAGTGCCATCATCTATCTCTCCCACCACGAATTCCCAGAAACTTTCATAAACTCAGGTATCCTATGAAAGTTTGCTTATCAATCCATCGATTATTTAAGCAATTAAATAAAAGCTCTGAAAGTTAAGCACTAATCTCTTTTGAATCCTGACTTATTTTCTGGAAAAAGTAGTAGAATTTAAATAATACTACTTTTATAAGAGACATACTTCCATAATAAATATTTACTGAACTATTTTTCAAAGTTTTACTTATTTGTTTTCCAGTGGTTGAATTACTTTCAGGCAAAGTCTCTCTTGGAAATACAATATGCAAAATAGATGGAAATAGAGTTTTCTTGGTTGAAGTTTGTGTGTGCATTTCATTCTTCTAGAGTAAGTGTTGGCAAGCTATGGACAGTAGACCAGACCCTCCTTACTGTTTTTTAAAAAATATATTTTCTTTTAGTTGTTGATGTACCTTTATTTTATTCATTTTTTGCAAGCGGTCCTGAGACTCGAACCCAGTGTCTCACACATGCAAGGCAAGCATTCTAGCCACTGAGCCACAACCCCAGGCCTACTCACTGTTTTTATAAGTACAGTTTTATTGAACACAGCCAGGCCCCTTCATTTGTGTATGATATATGACTGCTTTTGTGTTTGAACATCAGCATTGAGTAGTTATTTCCTAATTAAGACAGAGTTATTTAGGACAATTCTACATAAAATATTTACTATCTGATCCTTTATTAAAAAAACTTAGCTAATCACTTTCCAGAAGGGACCACGCTTAAAGCTGCACAGATCATTGGCCTTGGGGAAACCTGAACTCCTGCCAATCATTTCTGTCCACAATAAGTATTTACTGTGGTATGCTGTCCAGATTTATTTTTATTATTTTATATATGTTCCACGACAGGAAAGATGAGGAAGCCTTCCAGAGAATGGTTCAGCCACTGTGTAGCTGTCCTTCATTTCCTGAGTGTCAACGTAAGATCCAATGCCTTCTGATATCTTTGAGAACATTTCTTCCTAGGATTCTTTAGTCCCTGTTGTTTGGTTTTATTTTCTCCCTAGTAAATATTTTTTCTGGCACTAATTTATATTAGAACAGCATTAATTTTGTTCTTTTCCCTGGCCGTTAGCTTTTTGGAGAAGGATCCCTCTACTCAAGACTAGAGCAATCTGAGACTGAGAGGTAGAGGGTCTCACGTCCAATTGCATACGTGAAGAACAGGCAGGCAAGGTATGTGAGTTGTCTCATCCGTAAATGGTTCTAGTGGTAAGAAGTTAAAACTCAGTCATTTATCTAAGACTGGTTTAAATCAAACGAGCATTAGTATAGTCTGTCTTTTTGTCAGTGCAGTTGAACACCACAGACTGGGCTATTTATAAAGAAGAGAGGTTTATTTAGCTCTTGGTTCTGGGGGTTGGAAAATCCAAGAGCGTGGAACTGGCACCTTCTTGGCATCTGGTGGGGGCCTTCTTGGCTGCATCATAACATGGCGGAGAGCATCACAGGATGAGACAGAGCCTTAGCTTGGACCTCTATATGTCTTCTTATAAAGCCACTAGTGCCATGTAGGGCCACACCCTCATGACCTCACCTGGCCATTACCTCCCGAACTCCTACCTCCAAATAACATGCGCATGTGCATTTGAGGATTAAGTTTCCAACACAAGAATTTTTGGGGAGTATAGACAAATTGTAACAAACAATTAGAATATTTCTTTTAGCACCTCTGAAATACATCTGCTTCCTCAGCGGTGTTACATGACTGAGTTGTGATTTTCCTTGTGGTCTTCTGCATAAGGAGAGCAAACCTGACTTTGAGAAGTTATTCTTCAAGGTGGCAATTTTGATCACTTTTGCAAAAGGTTCAGGACAAAGCCAAAGCACATTTCTATTAAACCTCTCCTCCCTCCATAGCAAGGTTGCACGGAGCAGTCATATACGGGAAAATAATCTAAACTGTTGAATTTCTAGTCTCTTTAAGGAATTCCATTCTTTTCCATTTTGTTTTATATGAAAGTGTTTTTCAATTGTCAATGATAAGACACTAGGTTTGGCAATATAGGAATAATAAAGTCACATATGACTCTTATCAGTGGCTGGCATTGGGTGAGGAGACCTCTGGCTGATAACACAATAGGCTTAGTCAAAATCTTTGTAGTATAGGCTAAAAAAGACACCATGAGCCTCCAACAGAACCCAATTCCAGTTTGAATTTTCAGTCCTTTGTCCCAGTGGCAATGTCCTGAATGTCATAGGTCGTTGTTCATAATCACTTCTGACGGAGCTATTTTGTCCCTGGGACTCATCATTACAGTTTAACTCCCACATCTCATCTTGGATCCATCAGAAGACCCAGTTTCTCAGCAGAAATAGCGGTGAATAATGCTTGCCTCTAATGAGAGGAAATCCAAGTACTTACAGTATTTAGACTTTTAAAAGAGTGGCCCAATTCCTGGGCATGTGGGAGACCAAGATTAAAGTAGGGGTGCCAACCACTTATTCCTTTAACATCCACCTGTAATTGTAAGCTGAGAGGAGCCCACTCTCCAGGTGTCCTTCTTTAATAAGAGTGGCTGGCAGTGGGCAGCACATCAGTCCAGTCTCTTGGAGTTTGGCTTGGCTTCTGCTCGGCTTATCTCCAAACACCTAGGCATTGCCTTGATTCTCAGAGCATCATGCAGAGGAGCCAAGTGTGTGCAGCCAGAGGAGAGCTTCTGGTTCACCCACCAAGACTCCCTAGGCACTTTGTCACCAATCCCCTCTCCCAAGGTGGCTGCATCAGCAAGGGACTTATTCCCAGGCACTCGTTCCTTACTCCTGAGAATGTCCAAGAAGCAGAGGCCATTCTTCGTGGATGCTTTGTCTTTCCTAGCAAAGCAAAATGGAGTGACTCTAAAAAAGAGAAAGGAACTGTGCATTTCCTTCTCTTAAATAAATACAAACCTAAATATATATTTTTTTAATGTAAAGGTCTTCATCTTCCTTTTTTTCTAAGGTGAGATAATCAAAGCAGTATATTTAAAGAAAAAAACCAACAATAAAACACTTTGTCCCCTAGTGTTTTGTAGTCTGTTTAGAAAGACAGCATGGGGATAATAATCACGAGATGAATTACATTGGGAAAGGAGTGTCCCTCTTGCAGTGGGGACACAGAGTTCCCTCTTCCTCAGAGATGCAGGGACTCAGCCAAGACGAGAGGTTTCTGGTTCCCCAGTGGTACACAATACCAAGTAGGGTTAAAGTCATACCAAGTAGTTACCAATTCCCACATTTCACTAAAATGGAAGTTCACTGGGAAACAATAAAGGGAAATGGAAAATGTAATTGTATTAGGTTTTTATCAAAATAAAAAATTCAGAAGTTTCTTTCCATTCAATCAGAAATCTTCCACATTTCCTTCTACCTTTTCCAGCACACCGGATCCCTTTGCCAGTGAATGTACTTCTTCAGCCACTGTGTTACTTGGGTAGCAATTGATAAAATAAAGCCTTTCATAATGAAGCACATTATTTTTCTATTAAAAGTCCTACAGCATTGAAGTAGGAGCATCCTTTCCTTCTCCCCTTCACACCTTTCTCCATCCTTGACGGTAACCATCTAAGTGCACTCATTCTTTGCACATCTCTCTGTACCTTCTCAGCAGTTCCCCAGGTGGTCAGAAATGTTTTTTGAAAGACACAGATTCAGATGCATGTTACACAATTAATCGGACTTCGACAAGTGGAACCAATAGATCATTAAAACGCATCCATGCTGTCCCAGCTCTCTCTCTTCATCTTTCTCTCTACAGCAATAACTTGACCCAATGGCTAAAGAGATATGAAAATGTGTCTCTTCAATCCCACTCTGTTTTAAGAAGAACTGGGCACAGATAAAAAATTTCTACTCTCAGCAACAAATGTGCAAATACTTCCACCCCAAGTATGCCTCCTGTCGAGGCTGCTGAATCAGGAGTTGCATCATTTACAATAGGAAATGGAATAATTTGCCTACTTCAACCCAGAGAGAGGCAGTATCCTGCAATAAATGGCCTGGCTGTATAAATAATAAGGTAAAAATGGGCCTGGAGCTGCCTGGATTTTTGTTTGCAGGAAATAGGATAACTCTAAGCAATTTATGGCAGCGTTTCCCAGCTAGAGTCCAAGGGCTATTTAGTTAGTAATGGCAATAACAGGAACAGCTTCGTGTCAAGATGGAGCCACAAGTGCTAGGCAGAAAGAGAGTAACAAATATTAAAAGATGTCAACTGCCAGCACGAGTTGATTGCAACGTGTGGCGCTGGGGAAATGGGGCATGCCAGGAGCATTAGCAGGGAGAGAACGAGCCACTGAGAAACCTCAGAGGCCAATAACAACTCAAATCCCCGGACCCCGAGATGCTTACTGAGGGAAGAGAGAAAGAATAATTCATGAGCACTGGAGGCTTGAGCTGTTAACACATTATTATCTTTGTCAGTCAGAGTAATTACTGACCTGACAATATTGTGGATATGCCTTATGAGTAACAGACGTTGCCGTGTGGTTGCGGAAGGATAGCTTTCAGGTTGCCAAAGTGACCAGTCCACTCTTGCATGTGTCCTGAAGCAGAGAGGAAAAAATACTCAGCTTAACAGCTGAGGTGTTCAATACAAGGGAGATACTGTGGCCTGCAGGTATTCCCAAAAATCATGCAGCAGCAAATTTCTCCAATATCGGATTGTGCTCTCAGAATCCGATATCGGATTAGTAGCTTCCATTTATTGAGCATTTACTATGTGAAGATGCGCCAAAAGATTTACATACTTTTTCCTTCACAGAGACTTTATGAGGTAGGCCCTGTTACTATCTACATTATACAGATGGGTAAAGGAGGGCACGGGAGACTAAGTAACTTGGAGGAAACAAAGGCAATGGATGTGGAGTCAGGAGTCAGACCCCATTCTGTTTCATTTTAGAGCTTCAGGCTGAACTGATAGCCCATGTTGTCTTACAAAATTTTAAAAAAGTAAAAATTAGGGTATCCTAATCTAACATTTAGTAAGTATTGACTATGCACAAACGTTGGGCTAAGTATTTGAATAAACCAGGACAGGATGGCCACTGTGACCACCAATTCTTAGTGTCTTAACATAAGTATAAGTGGTGGTGCTGGTTTTATCATTTTGCTACTAGTCACAGCTCAAAGAGGTAAGCAGGGGATCAATGTGGGAGGGACACAGGACCTGTCCTCCATGCAGTCATTCAGAGATGCAGGATTCTTCCCAGGGAACGTTCAACGGTTGGACTCTGAAGGAAAGAGACACCATGAGAAAGGCTCACCTTTCTTAACTGCCTTGGCCCAGAACCCACACAACCTGCAGGCTCATGATGTGTTGCTGATAACCAGCGTCCACAGCTCGCATTGGGAGAAGGTTGCTGTGAAAGGTTCGACTGTGCCCAAGAAGAGCAAAACACTTGGTGAGCATCTAGTTAGTCCCTGGTACAGATTTTACCTGGGTTAGCTCATACCTCATGCCATAAAAATGAGGAAACTGTGATCCAGGGAGGTGGCCCTTCCCCAAGACCACTCAAGCATGTTGCTAGAGATGAGTTATGGGGGTGATGATGAGATCCTCTCATTCAGCAAAAATAAAAATCTGTAAAATTCCTTTATCCTGTGCCTGCTGAACATTTGCTGGGACCATTCCTGGTATCTTTTCCTGCAGTCAACCCCTGAATCCAATAACTGGTTCTCCCGCTGCTTCCGCTTCCTGAGTCCCTCAGTGGGCTCCATTCTTTCTTCTTTCTGGTTTTTGCATGAACTGCGGTCCTCTTTCTTCTTACTGGGGTTCTCTGACGCATCCTGCAGGTTGCCCTCAGACATGACTTCCTCGGAGTCCCCTCTAATTTCAAAGCCCGAGTTAGGGATTCTGCACTGTGCTCCCCACTTAGTGCCCTGGGGTTCACTTATATTGCATTTGTCCGGTGTATTTTAGCTTTCAGTTAATGGATCCATTTCCTTTGCCATGGCCGAGTTCCACTGGGGCAGAGATTTGGTTTAGCTCATTCATCTCTGCATACTAGCATCTGAGGTACCTGGTATATAATAAGCGCTGGGGAAATATTTAAGTGAATGAACTTTAAATGAGTCTCTCAGTATGCTCACCCTTCACTCATCCCTCCCTGGCTTTAATCTCAATAGGTTACCATTCCTCCCCTGTGTGCTTAAACTATATCCAAGTAAGCCTGAGGACTCAGATGCGCTGGGTACTGTGTGCAGCTCTGGGAAGGTTCAAAGAAAAAATAAAAACTTATTCTGCATCCTTGAGACACTCACAGTCTAGGAAGGGAAAGAGAAATGCAATACCTCCAGGAAGTACCATGTCAAGGAACATGGGGGCCCACAAGGGGTGACTGGGGAGGGGCAAACGTGCTGCACAGAGAAGGGGATCTATGAGTGAGGCCTTAAAAATGTATCTCAGCTGGGGACAGAGGAAGGGCAGTGCATACATGGGGACAATCCATGGAGGGGTAAATTTTTTTTCTTTTTTTTAGAATATAAGAAGAAAACAATCTGATAAAAACTAAGCAAAATGATTAGAACAAATATTTCATAAGAGGAGATAAAGGAATGAACACTAACATTGAAGAGCTGCTCAATAGCATCAGACATGGGGAAAATACAAATTCAAATAATAGTGAGAACCCTCCAAGTACCCCTCTGAGTGACTAACATCAAAAGTCTTAAATGCTGCGTGCTGGCTGGCAAGGCGACGGAACGACAGGAAATAGACAGTGTGGCCGGGACTAGGAAATGGCACAGCAATTTTGGAAGGGTCTCTTAAAGGATTAAGCACATTCCTGAAGACCCAGTGATTCTACATATTGACCAGGACAAATGGAAACATGAATAGTCCCCCAGGTATATAAAGATTAATATAATTTACATATAAATATATGTAAAGATTAGTATATGTTTTAGTATATTAGTATATGTCAGCAGCTTTATTTATAATAGCCCAAAACAATAAATAACTCCAATGTCCCTCAATAACAAAATGGATAAACAAAGTGTGATATGTCTATATAATGGAATGGTGGTATATCCATACGATGTAACACTTGGGAACAAAAAGAATGAACTATGGACATGCCCAACAGCACGGATGAATCTCAGAAGCATTACACTGCGTGAAAAAAGCCAGAGGTCAGGGTCCATGCTGTACGAGAGCTTTTTCATGAAATTCTGGAGTGGACAAAGCCAGTCTGTGATGATGGAAAGCTGATCGGTGGCACCTCTGCAGAGGCTGCGGAGGGAACGACTGGCACGCATTCTGAGTCGGTATTTTGGGGTAATGGAAATAGTTCATGTCTTATTGTGGAAATAGGTACAGGACTGCATTTATCATTATTCACTGAAAGTATACAACTGCATACTTAAAATGGGTACATTTTATAGTATGTAAATTATCCCTCCAGAACATTTATTGAAAAAGTAAACCAAGCAAGGAGATGCAGAACGTCCCTTTTGAGGGATGGCAAGAGGTCCAGAGTGCTTGTTTTGCAGATTCTGTGTGGAGCGACTACCTTGGAGCCAGGCTGGGGAAGTTAGCTGGGGAAGATGTGCGAGGGGATTGGATTATGTTCCAGGGGCCAATGGACTTCAATTGAGTTACCAGGCCCATAGTTAGGAGGACATTTATATTGTGACCCAGTCACACACGTGACCATATCACACTGAAACAAGTGTGCCCTCAAACCCTCCTGCTCTGCTAACGTGCTGTACCTGATACCACTTCTTCTCCTCAAATAAAAGATGCTCTGGCTGCACCAAGTAATGAATTCCACAGTTCACCCATGTGTTGTGTCTGTCTAGCTTGAAAAATGAACTAGAAGGAAAGAACCACCAACAATTCTTATGCAGGTAAGTAGCATGTTTAGAAATCTCTGACTGTAACGAGAGGGAGATGGGAGCCAAGAAGACCAGTTAGGTTGGAATAAGAGTTGTATTTCTTTGTTGCGAAGTGGCATGGGCAGTGCTCAACTCTTGGTAGGTATTACTCAGTGTGATCCCAACTTTAACACCTAATGAGGTAGGAATAATTATTATTCTCATTTTGCAGATGAGCAAACTAAGTTTGGAGATATTAAGTACCTTGTTAAAGATCCTGTTAATTAATAAGGGGTGAGTAACCTGATTTATCTGATTACAGAGTTTGACTTCTTAGCCCTCAGACTCAGAGGCCTCCAGGTGAGCCATGGAGAAGGCAGTTGTGCATTTGGAGAGGGAGTTAGAAAGGTATTGCTGAGGTGGACTCCTGAGGGTGTGGTGGTGGCCCAGGCTCACGTGGAGTTTACTGAGCTGGAGGAATTATGGCCGACTCCCAGCTTTCTAATTCGAGTAACTAGGTGGATGGTAATGCCACTAATGAACTTGAGAACACAAAGAAATACTTCAGTGGAGAATAAGGAATTATACTCAAAAGATGGAGTTGGAGACACATTGAGTTTGCAATGCCCTTGGAGCATTAGGACAGGATGCAATTAACATCCCAGGGTTAGAGTAGAAGGCTGTGACTTCCTGCTGTCATTGCTTTTGCTTCTCATTGGTCCCCTTATCATGAGATGATTCTCAGCAGATCTTGGAGTCACAACCTGCTTTATTAGCAGAAGACAATAGCAATTGTGTTCTCTATCTGCTCTAACCATGCTGATTGGACTACTTCTCCAGCCTCCTTGCAGTTGTGTGTACACTGAAGGTCTCATTTTCCTCCCTGGAGCTAAGACAGGGCCACTCAAACCCTATGAGCCATGGTGCAGGGAGGGACAGCTCTTCCAAAAAACACAGCAGAAACTTCTATTGCTAGAAGTAGAGTAAATGGACCCTGGGTAGCAGAGATGGCAGAAGTCCATTGCAAAGGTTATTCTACTGACGCAAACCTGCGGTGTTTGTTGATTCCAAACACCACGCCCTTTCCTGCATCTGCCTTCTCTCTGTGGAATGAAACTCCACCAACCCTACCTGCCTCCTTTCAATAATCTATCCAGTCCAAAGATATCTAGCTGCCTTGCCTTTGACCCTAGCAACAATGTTTATCTTATTTTCAGTTCTGTTTCTTATTCTGCCTTTGTATTGTAATTTTCTGTGTCATTAAGGTACTTGCCTTATTTCCCAGTGATCTATAAGGTGCCTGAGGGCACAGCCTCTGTACCTCCAGGAGCCCATTGCCCAACAAGATGTTAGAGTGGGTGTTTGTTATAGGCGTGCTGACTTAAATTAATTGCAAGGAATTGTTTTTTAGTTCTGATCTGAGATGTGTGAAATCACTTGTTTTCATGTGGAGATACATTTGAAAGGGACCCAATATTTTTCACTGTTGTTCCTACCAGGTGTTCACAATGGAATCAGAAGGATTTGCCCTTGGATTACATTTTAAAATTGAAACAGCTACAGGTGAGTCGAGCCCAGAAGGATATATGACAGTTTACAGAGAACACGTGGCAGTTGGGTCATAAACTGAAAAGATTGCCACTGTAAAACTCTTATTTGTTTTGGAGAACTTTTAAAGCAGAAGAAAAATAATTTTGCTTTTGTAAAACATGAAAGCTGATGGATGGCAATCATTTTCTGCTTGGCTGCAATTATGACTTCATAACATAATATAGTATATTAATGACTGTGGTTTTAATTGGAGAAGCAGGTCTACTAAGAATATCTATGAGGTTTTAATGCTGGTGATGTACTTGAATCTGTAACTTTACAGAAAATGGTGTAGAACATTATTTTTCAAAGTCAGGGCCTTTGACTCTTAAAGCCCAAGAATTTGAAGAGTGGGGTCCTCAAAGCCTGGTCTACATGAAGAATTAACTAATTGGCAGATTTTTGCATAATTTATTCCAAGCAATGCTACATCTGAGATTGAAAAGATGCAAATTCTGTAACTGGGGGTTATAGAAGACAGAAAACTAGTAACCGTGTCCCTTTCTTCAAGTGCCTGTGGTCGTTATTCCCTTTGTTGTAAGGTTGCTGAAAGGTGTGTATGTGTGTGTGTGTGTGTGTGTGTGTGTGTGTTGGTGTGAAGTAGACATAGAAACATCTAAATTTGGGAGCTTATGATAAATAAGTCTGGTTAAGAAACAAGAGTCTTTTTGGATTTATCAGTCTTACTATAATTGTGGGGTCTTGTGTCTCTTTCTTGTGTTTAGGGGCATGGCGTTCCACCCCTGTGACTGACTAGGCTAACTGGAAAGCACTGCTAATGGCCACCACCCCCTTTTCTACCCCACACAGTGTGCTCATGTCCTTCCACTGGTATACTGGTGAGGTTCTAAGGTGACTGTCCCCATGACAATAATCGACTGAATCTTCGGGGAAGAAAATCTGACCAAGGTGCTATACCTAGTAAATGTTGGGATTTAAAACATAAATATTTGCTTAGCTCTTTCATTGTTGTGATCTTTAGTCCTGAAATGAGACAATAAAGACTCGATGTATTATCACAAATCAATCCAGCAGTATTTAGAAACACACATCCTGATCTGAGTCGCTTTTTTCTTTCTTTTTTTTTGCCAGGATGGGCAAAGTGAATTCACAAGTGACCAACATGGGAAGCACTGTTTTTTTTTTCTTTTTTTTCTGTCTTGGAATTAAAATTACAGCCCTTTGAGACTGCATAAATATACAAACATGATCGATATATTTGCCCTTCTAGTCTTTGGAGTTGAAAATCTAGTTTTAGCAAAAAGTCTGTCAATGCATAGTTAATAGATTCAATGTGTATGCACCCATCTCCAGAATGTATAAGGTTATGATTTTACATATTTGTCATAAATGGTTGCAGCATCCATATATTATTGAACTGAGTTTTTCTAATGGGGATAAATGTGCCTCACTGTGGACTCTCAAGATGGCAAGATACACAACTCATGCTCAGTGAAGCAGGGGAAAATATATTATCCCTCTGCCGTGCTGTGACATGCATATATTCCATTCAAGCTTCATGAGGGTATTAAATCCAGAGAGAGATCAAAAGAAAATACAGAAACAGACTTCCACTGCTGGCTTTTACAAAAGTTTCTCTTGGCCCAGTGCTATTTGCATAGAGTGCAGAAAGCACAATTGTTTTTTCAAAAAAGAAATTTTGCTTTTATAAGTTTTGTTCCTCCTGCAAGTTACATTTCCTTAAATTGCCTGAGAATTCAGGGAGATTTTTAATAAATGATAACTTGAGGGAAAGAGTCCTATTCCATTTTCATAATAATGAAATGTGGAAAAAATTTAAAGTTACTTACAAATTACCAAAGAAACATGAGTTTGATACTTTATTTCCTAAAGATAGTAGTTTTTACAAATATTGTTGCAGGTAATTGTTTTTGTCTGATGCCTTTCCTTCTGTCCTTCTTGTGGTAGCCCTTTGGACCTGAAAATAAAGGTGCTTCAGCTTATTTATAAATTCCATGGACAGATATTGTTTATTTTATTTTATTCAAAATAAACAAAGTCTATTTTGGAAATACATTTTCACAAGACGTATCATTTCCAGGTGTTGTTTTCTGCCTGCTGCTGTAGACTGTTCACTTAGTGGAATTGTTGGGAGCAGTTTCCAGGGGCTCACAGAAAGTACGCTATCGTGTTTCTTTGCTCTGTGTGATAAACCAAGCTGAGTGTCTGAAGTGTGTTGCTGAACCTCAGAGATCAGACGTTCTGAGCGTCTGCCTCTATGTGAGTGAAGAGTGGATTTGAAACTCTGGGTATCAAATGCTTTGGTTAAAAAAAAAAAGTCAGGATTAGGTTAAATCAAGGGTTTGGTTGTTAGAAATTTTGGATTCTCGCTACTTAAGTTCTACCAGTTTGACCTCTGAAATAGAGAAATGGCATTGTCAATGAGGATTTTACATAGACAAAAATTTGACAATAGCTTTAGTTTAAAGAAAAGAAAACTTAGAAAGTATGTCAAGGACGATTAACTTCAGAGGGAATGATAAGGATATTGCTCTCACATTCCTGAAGGTTGGGAGCTTGCATTGCAGGTTATGACTCCACAAAATTGTGAGGGACTCAGACTCTTTCTAGCTAGCTGCTTTGCTGTTCTCAGGATGGTCCAAGATGATGACTAGAACTTTACCCATCTCATGGAGGAAGGGATTAAAAAGCAGATAAGGAAAAGTCAACTCAAAATGAATCAAAGACCTAGGGATAAGACTAGAAACTTTATAACTGGCTGAAGAAAATATAGGGGAAATTCTCCTACACAGACGCACAGGTAGGGACCTCCTGAAGAAAGTACCTATAGCTCAGGGAATAGTATCAATTAGTAAATGGGATGGCATCAAATTAAATGCTTTTGTAGAGCAAACAAGTGTAAAGAGAGAGTCTACAGAATGGGAGGAAAATCTTAACTATCTGCTCTTCCAACAGAAGATTGATATCCAGAATATATAAAAAGTAAAAAAAAAAAAAACCTTAACATCAAATAAGCAAATAATCCATTCTATAAATGTACAGATTAACTAAATCAACATGTCTCAAAAGAAGAA
The DNA here is from genome assembly GCA_020662805.1 of Glaucomys volans. Lineage (NCBI taxonomy): Eukaryota > Metazoa > Chordata > Mammalia > Rodentia > Sciuridae > Glaucomys > Glaucomys volans. The sequence continues at coordinate 301,645 of JAJEJO010001561.1, forward strand.
GTAAAAAAGGCCAACAATTATATGAAAAAAATGTTTGACATCTTTAGCAATCAGGGAAATGCCAATCAAAATTACATTGAGATTCCATCTCACTCTAGTCAGAATGGCAATCATCAATAATACAAATCACAGGGCTGGGCATATAGCTCAGTGGTAGAGTGCTCACCTAGCATGTGTGAGGTCCTGGGTTTGATCCCCAGTTCCCCCCTCCCACACAAATACCAATAAATGCTAGTGAAGATGTGGGAAAAAACGAGCCCTCATACCTTGTTGGTGGAAGTGTAACTTAGAATAGCTACCATGGAAATCAAAATAGAGGTCTCTTAAAAAACAAAATGGGAACTACCATAAGATCCACATATATCATTGTTGGTATTTATCCAAAAGAATTAGACAACATACTTTAGAAATACAAGCATATCCATGTTAATTGCACTTCATTTCACAATGGCTGATTTATTAAATTAGTTTAGGTGTCCTTCAACAGATGAATGGATAAAGAAAATGTATGTATATGCCATAGAGTTCTATTCAGTCATAAAGAACAATGAAGTCATGTCTTTTGCAGGAAATGAATGGAACTGGACAGCACCATGTTATACAGAATAAACTAGACTCAGAAAGACAGTGGTGGTATGTATTTTCTCATATGTGGAAGCAAGAAAGAAAAAAGAATAATAAAAAAAAGTGGTGGTGGTGGATAAATCTCATGAAAGAGAAGGGAGACCATTAGTATAGTGGAAAGGGAACGGGAGGATGGAGGAGGGAAGGGTGAGGGGAGGTACTGAGGAGTGAAACTGATCAAATTATGTTACTGTATGCCACAATGCATCCAGTATTTGGTATAATTAATATGCACCAATAAAAAGTTTTAAAAAGCACAAAAGGTGTGCATGCCATGTTCGTAAGGGGAGTTTCCTAGAAATTGCATTAAACCACTTAAAATTGAATTAGTCCATACGGAGTTCTGTGTGTACAGCAAGCTGCAAAGGAAGCTGGGAAATGGAGTCTTAATTCTGAAGTCCTCTGCTCAGTTAAAGTTCAAGGATTCTGTTATTAAGAGGAAGGAAAAAAGTCTAATGGGTGGTAATCTGCTATCTCTGCTACACAGTAGCAGTGATTAAATAATTGTTTGGGATCACATTATTTTCTAAAGGCAGAAATTAGAAGTAAGTCTCTAGTATTCTTTGAATGAAAGAAAACTACCCTTTAAACTTAACATGGTCAACATGCATAGAAAGAAATGAGAATAAAGACCATTATGATTTTAAAGTTGGGTAGACATATTTCGTTTTGTCATTCTTCCACTCATGTATATTTGTCTGTTATAGCTTGTATGTTTATCAGCTTTTCATCTCTGTGACCAAAATACCAAATAAGAACAACTTAGAGGAGGAAAATTTTATTTTGCTCAAAGTTTCAAAGGTTCAGTCCATAGCTGGCCAATTCCATTGCTGTAGACCTGAGGTGAGGCAGAACATCATGGAGGAAGTGCACGGTGGAGGAAAGCTGTTTACCTCATGGTAGCCAGGAAGTGGAGAGAACTTGAGTGCAAGGAGCCAGAGATAATTTAATCCCCAAGGGCATGCCCCCAGTGACCTACTTCCTATAGCTATGCCCTACCTGCCTACAGTTATGCCCCATGTGTCCATTTAAATGATTAACTGTTCTAATGGATCAGTCCACTGATTAGGCCATAGCTCTCATAATCTGATCATTCCATCTTTGCACATTGATGCATTGTTCTGCACAAGAGCTTTTGGGAATACCATATATAGAGACTGTACTACTGTGATTCCTATTCTATTTAGTTTTATTCTCCCTAGTTTAAAAATGGACAAAAATCTTCATAGATTATAAAGATCATATCCAAATTTCCCATTAGCATTTCTGATGAAGCGACAGGAAGCGGAGAGTCATCTAACTTGTGATTATAAACCTCAAGGGGCGGCCTGCACTGCCTGGGCTGCTGACAGCTCACTAGTCAGTTCACTCCACCACCCTCCACTGAGACCCGGCTTCACACCATCTCTTGCTGCTCCAGCATCTGATACCATTTCCCTTCGCTTTCAGTTAATGTCCTTGTCTCAAATCTCACCGAGAGAATAAAGGTAAACTCAAGAGCATTTCTGTCCGGTGCCACAAGTGACTTCCAGATCCACCTGCCTCCAGATCCACATGTTGGGCCTTGCCTTTTGTTACAGCAGATGAAGAAGAGTCTTGTTGCCTTTGAAGCCCAACTCTACACTCATGCTAGATCCCACCCTTCTCTCCTCCTCTAGGACGTTGCTCCTGACTCTTTCTCTGCCATCTCTTTGTCCGTACAATTGTTGCTACCAGCATTTAAAGGTATTTTATAAAATCTTTGGTGATAAAGTCCCTCACTCCAGACCAGGTTCCACATCCCTTTTCAGGTATTCTCTGCTCTCCTTGAAAGAGGGGTTCCATGTTCATTCCTTGGCCCTTCCACTCAGGCTTTTGTACCTAGCATACCTCAAAAATCCTTTTCGAGGCTACCGATGGTTCCAAGTCTTATTCTTGATCTTAAGCGACATATCAGTGGCACTTGATCAGTTGCTCACTTCCACTCTCTGAAAGCACATTTTTCACCTGGTTTAGGTAATTCTCATCTTCCTTGTTTTCTTTCTACACAGTGATTGTACATTTCCATTCTTCTTTGCTTGGCTCCTCTTTTCGCCGACCTATATATTTTGGGAGTGCCCTAGGGCTTACCTTCCAGATCATTCTCTTCTCCCTCCATGCTCTCTCCCTAGGTGTCTATTCAGTACCAGGTCTTTAACTGCAGCTGTTTCTAGATGATCAAGAATTTATAACTTCAGTCCTTTCCTTTCCTCCAGGCTCCAGACCTGAGTGTTGAACTCTCTCCTTTATATCTCCTTTGGATGTCAAACCATTGCCTCCAAAATTAACCTGTTCAAACTGGAACTCTCGTTCCTTTTCTTCTAATCATTGCTTCCTTCCATTTTAGTAAACAACATTACTGTTCACCAAAGGGTTCAGGTAAAAAATCGAGAGCTGTCCTTGGTGAGTCCCAAATATCCCACTAATTTATCAAAACTTCATCAATTCCGACCTCAAAATAGGTCCAGAATTTGATTGATTTCACCATGTTGACCATTAGCTGCCTAGTTCACGACCCTGTGTGTGTTGGGATTTCTAACTGGTTTCTCTGCGTCTGATCTCACCTACTCCTAAGTCAAGAACTCTAGAGTTGGCTGATTAAACTGTGAATCAAATCACTGAAGACACTTTTCTGCTCAAAATCCTCCAGTGGTTCAAACAGAACACAGATTCTTCCTATGGCCCTCCAGGCACCATTTGTTCTGGCCTCTTCCTGTCCACTCAGTCGCGTCTCCTGCTATGTTGGCAGTCAGCTCCATCACACTGGTTCTTCATGTTCCTTGAAATGCCAAGCTTGAGCTCACCTCAGGGTTCTTGGTCATGTTGTTCTCTCTGCTTGGAAAGCTCCAGATATCTGTAAGGACTGTTCCCCTATTTCATGTGAGTCTCTGCTCTGATATTGCCTTCTTAGGTAGACCTGCTGTGGGTATGCACTTGACCTTTGCCTACAGGTTTATGTGTCGTCATAGCACTCATTACTGCACAGACTGTCATAGAGTTGCAACTGTGTTTGGTTCCTTTGTTGTCTATTCCCCTTGCAGTGTAAAGTTTCATGAAGTTGGAGGCTTTGCCTTGCTTATTTTTATTCCCTGTGTCTAGAAAGGTTCAAGGTGGTGTGTATGTGTGTGAATTAATGTGTGAGTGGATGATTGTGAAGCTCTGGGGACACTGTAGTTAGTTACCTGGAGATAAATAGAAATTTATTCCTCCTTGCCTTTAATCTGCGCTGAGCTATTTGGGTCTTATGCCTTTGCTCTTTCTGGAAGTACAAATCAGTATGCAGCAGGATCCAGAGCAGTAGGGAAGCAGAGGCCAGTGTGACGCATACTCTGCGAGGTTTGCATTCCAGAGAGGGCATGGTGGCCAGAAACAGATCCATTAGCTGCTTGAGCACACGTTACAGTTCAAATGCTGAAAAACAGGGAAAATTGTCTTCTGAATCACAGAAAACACTAGAAAATCCTGGTTGCAAAGAAACGTGAAAAATTTCATCTTTTATTTTGAGCTTGCTTCTCTCTTTTGGAGAGGCTTCCTTTCCACGTGTGCAGATGTGAATTTGATATGAAAATCATTCTCAGGGTGTTCAGAGTTGCCTCAAGGACATCTGTGGGGGGAACAATGTGTTTAAGTGGATGGAGACTCGGAAGACCAGCAGAATTTGTCTCCAGTGTTGGGGTTTTAAAGTCATTTTGGTGAGAAAGCATGGGCTCTGGCATTCATTCCCCTATGCTTTACTTTCCATTTGCATAAAAAGCAAAAAGCACACTTTTCAGCCTCGAGCTGACAAGGTTGGACTAGATAACTTGAACGTGGGTGAAGAATCACAGCCATTTTTAAGGAGGAAGTGACAGCAGGTATTTAGTACCAGGGACACTCTCTTCCTAGAGGGAAAACATGTTACCTAAATTGATGTAAGTGATCCAGGGTATTAAAGGCTTTGTTTCCTGTTCGGCATCCATCAGCTACAGATAAAGTGGACAATTTCCAGTTAGGTTGTTTTGCCAAATTTTGTCGAATGCTGTCAGTCACTTTGCATTTCTAATTGAAAAGAGCCACTCTTTTTCCATGTGGGGTTAGCTTGAGGTGTGGAGTACCAGCTTTGGCCTGTCACTCATGGTTCTGTGATTGCTTTCATCCAACTGTAGGCAAAACATTTAAGGGATAATTAAGTTTGCCTTTGGAAGAGTCCCAATTCTGTATTCAGGTATCAGGTAGCTAAATGTCATTACAATCACCTCTGGGTGGCTTGCTAATCAGTCCTGGGTTGGCTCTGGACTTTTTTATTTGTTTGTTGTTCTTCCTCTTACTCCTTTTATGAAAGCAAGAGGTTTTTAGGTCTAAACACTGAGAAGCAGCTCTAATGAGTCAATGCAAACATTTAAGGATTTAGACAATTTCATGTGTTGCTTTTCCTATGGACATAATATGGGAAGAGGATATCTAAGTTGGAATTTTAGGCAAAAGATGCTCGAGACTGGCATAAAGGAAGAGCCAGTAGCTGGAACCCTTGTGTTTCATGCAGGTGGCCAGCTACTCAGCTCGCTGGTGAGACTGTCCCTGCCTGAGAGTAATATAACAGATCAGCCTGTGTCCCACTCTCCTTCCAATCAGGCTCCAGCCCAACCTTTACCATCACTGTGGATTTGGTACAATCACACTTGGCTTTTAATCACTGGCATTTAATTTCTTTAAATTTCTTCTTATAATATTGATGTATTTTTGAAAAGGCAGTGAAAAATGATTCTTCATACATTTTGGCCAACATTTCTTTTTCAACTTTTAGCTTGGAAATACCTTGTTGTTTGTTCGATGGCTACTACTGTTCTATAGAGCAGGTAACTCACCTGGAAGAATTTCAGTAAGATCAACAGAGCATTCTCTAAAAGAATAAATCCACCTGAGCATAAATCTACTATTTTTAGCCTTGGGTCTGAAGTCCCTCTTTTTCTAACTCTTTGGCCATGATTTCTGTTAAAACCAGCCAGCTCTTCAAATCATAGATCATTAGGATCTTTGATCGTGGACTTTTATCTCAATGCTAAAGGCTAGAAGGTGCTGAAAGATAGAAGGTGGTGTGTTTTATTTTAAGTTTTTCTACATGGCCAATGGCAGGGTGATTTCTAACTGAACTAAATCCCTTTTGTCATTTATTTTTATGATAATAGTAAGATCTGTGAACGTTTTGGAGGCTTTGGGATAAAAGAAAATATCATTTTTTACTTCCACTTGGGAACAGGTATTGTTCATTTTCTCTTAAGAAATCACCTAAATAGATTAACTGCTCTGTATGGCTTTGGAGAAATGGAAAATACTGATGGAAAAGGTGCTGGTGACCACAACAATACACTTGCAATTGCCATTTAGCTTATCCCTTTGTAATCCTCTGTTCCACATCACTGAGGCTGGTAATGTGAAAACCAAACTGAAAGCCCCCCACACACAGCAGAGGGACAACTAAGCTCCCAGCACCAACCCCATTGCCTCTCTCAACCCCTTTCTCATGTGGATGTAACCTTTCTACTGGCAGAGAGTGCCACTGGGGGGCTCCTCATCCCTTCTTTATTTTCTGAAGCAGGCAATGCCCACGTGTCATATCAGCTCTCCTCCCGCCTTTCTTGCTGGAAAGAGTGCAGATGTTTGCTGTTGTAGGACACCGCAGTAAGGCACTGCTTGCAAGGAGCTGAAACTCTTGCTTCTCAAAGTGTGGGCCTTGAATGTTATGGTTCAGATTGAGGTGTCCCCACAAAACTCATGTGTGAGACAATGCAAGAATTTTCAGAGGTAACTGATAAGATTATGAGAGTTATAACTTAGTGGATTAATCCACTTATGGATTAACTGGGTGGTAACTGTAGACAGGTAGGGTATGGCTGGAGGAAGTAGGTCATGGGGGCATGCCTTTGGGGTTTATATTTTTTTCTTTGGTGAGCAGAATTCTCTTTAATAATTGGTTGCAATGTCTTGACCCACCACATCCTTCCGCCATGTTTTGCCTCAGCTGAGGTCCAGAGCAATGGAGTCAGTCGACTGGACTGGACCTTTGAAACCATCAGTCAAAATGAACTTTCCCTCTTCTAATTGTTTTTGTCAGGTATTTTGGTCACAAAGAGGAAAAGCTGACTAAAACACTGGATGAACAGATCAGCATCACCCTCTGGAGGCTCCTCAGAAACCCAGAATCCCAGGCTCCACCCCAGACTCAGAATCAGAATCTGCATTGTGACTAGATTCCTGGTGATTTATATTAATAACGTGCTGTATGTACTCACCACAAAGAAGGGATAACAATTTGAAGTGATGGATATGCTAATTGCCTTGATTTCATCATTCCACAATGTGTGTGTGCCTCAGAACCTCACACTAATCCTATAGATACATACAATTACTTGAACTAAAAATAAAACAAATCTTTAAAAATTTAAGTAAGTTTGAGAAGCACAGCACTAAATTGCTCCATTTATTTCGCTTCGGTTGCTGGAGACCACTCTTAGGAAGTGCTTCTGTCCCCTAGCTCTGTGTGCTGCAGTGGGGAAGTGTAGTCTTTCCTCTCTACCTTCTGTCCCAGTTTGACAATGTAAACCTTTCGATTTCGTGTTTAGCTGTCCTTTCATACTTCACAGTTGATCTTTGGGAAAAGAAATCAATATTTGCCCCCAAGTCATTCCTTTTTGGCGCCTGTTTCAAAAGAAGAAAAGGATTGACGAATATTCTTAGCATCTGCCACAGCTTTCTTAGAGCTGCAAATCTCTTAGGTCAGCAGAGAGCCTGGATGACTACTAACGTCTACAAACACTGTTTGAAAAGACACTGCAAAATTCTTTCCTAAGGCATGCCGCTTTATTCCTTCCTCCAAGCAGCCAACACAAAGACCACGGGGGCAAGTTTTCAAAGGGGGCAATTCTCTGCAGAAAGCAGCTCAGTGGGATTTACAACAAAGGACTCCTCTAGATCAACAGTGCTTTACTGACATTGGAGTGGATTGGGGGATTGAAAATATCATTAAGACAAAATTAAGACACAATAGCAATAGTGGGAAGACATCCTGTGGGGGTCATATGGGAGGAGGAGAACGACCTAGTCACTTTTTGGAGAATGATAGGAAGCTATTGAAGTTGAAGACCTAAAGTAGTGTTTCTTCCTTTCATTCTTGAAAGTAATTATGTCTTCCCCCAACAGGTATCAGTGAATCATAAAGACGAATGCAGCATAATACATTGCAAAGAAGCTTAAAAATAGTTCACTTGTTGTTATTGTACACTTGAGTAAATTTAGTTCCTTAAATTCAACTGTTTTTGCAAGTCCCCTATTTAATTATTGTCATTTGCATATGTAGAATCAGATACTGCCTTTTCATGAGAACTGAAGAGCAACATGAGGTGAGTTCTTTTCAGACTGGTATCCACCAATGATATCCTTCACAGAATAAAAACAAAAAGAAAAACAAAAACACACAGTCCCCAAATGCATTTGGAAGAATGAAGGACCCAGAATAGCCAAAGCTCTTTTAGGCCAAAAAAGCAATTTTGGAGGCATCCCAATACCTGACTTCAAATTATAGTACAGAGCTATAGTAACAAAACCTGCATGGTGCTGGCATTCAAACAAACAATGAAACAGAGTAGAAGACACAGAGACAAACCCACATTATCTACAGTCACCTGATCATTGACAAAGGTGCCAGAAACATATATTGGAGAAAAGACAGACTTTTTAACAAATGGTACTGGGAAAACTGGTTATCCATATATAGACAAGTAGAAGAATAAAACTAGATCCTTATCTCTCACCCTGCATAAAAGTCAACTCAAAATGGATCAGAGACTGAGGAATTAGACCAGCAACTATGCAACTTCTAGAAGAAAACATAGGGATAACACTCCAACATATAAGTACAGGTAATGACTTTCTCAACAGGACCCCTAAAGCTCAGAAAATAATGGGAAAAGTTCATAAATGGGACAGCATCAAATTAAAAAGCTTCTGCACAACACAGGAAACAAGTAGGAAAGTGAAGAAAAACCTGCAGAAGGGATAAAATCTTTGCTTACTACTCTTCTGACAAAGGACTGATATAAAAAATATATCTAGAATATGTAAAGAACTCAAAAAACTTAACACCAAGCATCAAAATAACCCTACAAATAAATGGGCAAATGAATTAAACACAGTTCTTAAAAAAGGAAATACAAGTGGCCGACAAATATAGAAAACATGTTCAATATCATTAATAATTAGGGAAATGCAAATCAAACTACACTGAGATTTCACCTCACACCATTCAGAATGGCAGTCATCAAGAATACAAATAATAATAAGTGCTGGAAAGAATATGGAGAAAAAGGAACACTTTCACACTGTTGGCAGAATTATTAATTAGTACAACTACTATGGAAATCAGTATGGAGGTTCCTCAAAAGGTGAGGAATGGAACCACCATATGGTACGGCTATGCAACACCTTGGTATTTGTCGTAAAGAATGAGTCATCTTACTACAGTGACACATGCACACCCATGTTTACAGCAACACAATTCACAATAGCCAAACTATGGAACCAGCCTAGGTGTCCATCAGGGGATGAAGGATGAAGAAAATGTGCTACATTAACACAATGGAGTTTTATTTAGTCATGAAGAAAAAGGAAATTGTCATTCATATGAAAACTAGAGACCATCATGTTAAGTGAAATAAGTCAAACTCAGAAGGTCAAGGGACATATGTTTTCTCTCACATGTGGAAGCTAAAGAGGAAAAAGGAAAAGGAATGTGGGGGGAAGGGGCTCTCATGAAAATCAAAAGATCAGTAGAAGAAAGAGACCAGGGGATGGGAGGTGGAGAGGGAGAGGGAAAGTGCTGGGGAGTGGTATTTGTCAAATTATATTGCTATATAGTATGCATGTGAGAATACATAACAACAATCCCATCATTATGTAAAACTCTAATGCACCAATGTAAAATGTGGAAAGTGAAAAAATTAAGAAGAAAGAAAGAAAAAAATCAAAAGACTGACTTTTATAATGTTTATCATATTAATATGCCAATATTCTCTACTAACAATTAGGAAAAGAACTTAGGATACTACATTCTTAGAGTATATTTGCAGAATGAAAACAAAGATGGAACTGTGAAGATGCAGTGGAGGCAGATCTCTCATTAAAACTTCAGGACATCACCTTAGGGTCACTTGCATTACGTGCTACACAACTCCAGGAGGCAACATGTATAGGGCCTCCATGAATGTAATTCCAGAGTTATAACAAGTAGCAGCCATGAACATTGTTGCTTTCCCAGTATATTTTTCATAAACTTTTAGTCTTTACTCATTTCTGGTAATATTTTAACTTTTCAAATTAGTCTAGGGCCGTGTAAGATTTATAACATGGTTCCATAAAAGTTCTTTACATGTCCTGTCATCTGATGTACGACAGGAATCCAACAAAGTTAAAAGCAGTGCTAATTTTTTTTAATGGAGGAATGTGCTGGAATGCTGTTTTGGAACTCCTTTCTCATAATTATAATTATTAGCTTGTATTTATATGAACACATGAGTTCAAAAGGCATTATATCATAAAATATTTCTGCCAGTGTTACTCACTGGAATATGTTGGTTGGGAGTACGGACTCTGGAGTCCATGTTTAAGATGGAATTCACCATGTTTCACTCACCAGTTCTACAATCTTCTTATCCTCATTATTCCTTCTTATTCCTTTTATCCTCATTATATCCTTCTTATTCCTCATTCAAAGCATGGGGATGATCATAATGTCTACATACTTCATACAATTTCCATGAAGAGTCTTTGAGATCCATCCAAGCCACTAAGAATAGCATTCAGCACTGAATATAAGTAAGTCTTAGGAACTATGCGTTTTAATGGATCATTCTCAGGTCTGAGCTAACCTATTCCTAATTTTTCTTGGAAATTCTGAAGCCAGTCAAGTTCATATTCAATACTGTAAACATGAGAGGAGGAAAGGATCATTTTAAACTGTTTATCTGCATTTACACATAGGAAATGAAACTCTTCCTTATTCACTTATCTCTCCTGGTCTGAGTTACAAAGGAATGGGATGAATGGCATTGAAGGAGTTTGGGCATTTGTCAGGTCAATTGTTGAAACGTCTGCCTTCTCATTTCATTTCCTGATGGCCAGGTGAGTGGGGGCTGTGGTACCCATCAGTGCTGTCCACCAAGTCTGTCTGGTTGTCTTCAGTACATGGAGGAACTGCACTTCCCTGCCCACATGAAGTCGGCCAGTGCCATGTGGCTTACTTTGGTTAATGAAACATGAGAGGGAGTCAAGTTTGTGATTTTTTGGACGAATCTTCAATGCTTGCTTTATTAAGCTCTTGCTTCCCCTGCTTTAGTGATTGCTTAAGCATAAATTCAGATGGAGTTGCTAGAGCGAGGATTCTTGAGGAATTGGCCTATGATTGACATGTGGCACACACTGAATATAAAGCTCTGTGGTCTCAAACCACTGAGATTATGGAGGTTGCTGTTGTTGCCGTACAACTTGCCCAATATCATTTCTTCAAGGAAATCTATGAGGGTACTAAATAGTAATAAATCTGAGAGATGCATTTTAGAGACCTATATTATGTTTTGGACATGGTCAATGCGTGACTTTCTTGGTAAATATTCATCTTCTGATTCTTTTAACCTCAGAAAGCATAGATTTGTATTAATAAATTATTGGTTTATATATTTTAACCACTTAGTAACAAACAGCAAATATCACTTACTAATCTGTCAATCATTCATTGTCTTAAAATTAACATTTGGTCTTTAACAAATTATTCCATTCTAGTTCAGTCTAATATTACTGAAAAGGAGCTGAGATAGAATGTGGTTTCCATGTCCTCAATCCCATTTATTTTTAAAGTACCTGAGTCAAATTTATCTCACTGAAGACAAAAGACTGCAAAAGTTACTGGCTAATTTTCTCAAGAGAAAATAGAAAAATATTAGAATTCTTACAAAGCAATTCTTTCCTATAACATGGCACTGAACCAGTAATCAGATATAAAATTAATATTGATTTTTACATATTATTTGTGGTGGTGTGAGAAGGTGACATACTTGAAATGCAGCAACAATTGCTGTTTTTAAAAGTCTTTTCAATCCACTCTAAGAAAACCAGGAGAATATGTTACAAAGAGCCTTTGAAAAACTAGGAAGTTAAACATAACAACTAAGGGACAATGGGATTATAAAAATATTAAAGAGTTTAGAAAACAGTTCAGGTGTTGTTTATTTCTTGTTTAGGAAAATCTGTATTTTTTAATGTCTTCAAAATATTGCAGACTAAAAGATAAAAATTGGTAAAACTGTAAACTTGTTAACAACAATTTCTCTGCCAAAACAAATTTAATTGGGAAAATAAACATAAATAACAAAAGAAATTAGTACATTTTCAAAAACCAAGCCAAACATATGAAAAAGAGGATAGTCCATTGATTTGTTGGAAATTAAATTCTGGGTTTCAAGGAGATTTTCAATTCCTCTATACCCTGATCACATCCATTTTGTGTGTATTATTGGAATGTGTTTGTAACTTCTAAGGTTGGTTTAAAATTATTCTTGATTATTCGGTTACCTTGGAGATACGTGATGGATGTATTGATGGTTAATAGGTGAGTATTCACTCTCCCCAGGGTTTGTAATTTTGGCCACTTGTTAGAAATGATACCAGCTTCTTGATTCAGTTGTCCACATTGAGTGCTTTGCATGTCCCTCCTTAATAGCATTTTTATAAGAGTTATTTCATTTAATTATCCTTCCTTATTTTAGAGGTCAGGAAACTGAACTTTAGAGCGGTAAAGGGAATTGCAGAAGGGCACTACGGGCCACTTTTGCAGAGTGGTTTCTGCGGGCTGACTTCAACATCCACAACCTCCTTCAATTCTCACGAGCCGCCTGTGTGATTTCACTGGATTAAACATGAATGTGAAAGAAAAGAGAGAAATGCTACCCATCACCTGGTTTTCTATTCTCCTACCCCTTGACTCTGGTATAAGATGAATGTGTCAGGTCTTTCTTACCCTGGATAAAGCTGTCTTATGATAGATATTGTGTTAATGGCTCCTTTGGACTCTGTAGGATGTTCAGGCCCCTTTTCCACCAGAGCGGGGGCCAGAGCTTGACTAATGGATCCCAAAATGTCCTTCCAATGCAAGGCTTTATAGTCAATGACGGCAGCCCAGCACACGTGTCTGACTTGCTGTAGAGATGTTCTTAAATTCAATGTCCATAAAATTCACCCTTTTATGCCTTTTACCGTCACCTTTCTTAGTTGCCTTTCATTGTTAAATTTGGATTTATATCAGCTGACAAAAATTCAAACCACTGTATAGTGGAGCCATGTGACAGGTGATGCTTCATTTCATTCAGAAGTGTTGCCTTCTTAAAGGTTATTTCTTCCAATTATTTAAATATCAGATTGCATTTTATTTCATTATTTGACAAAACATTTGACAATGGAAACCTGAACATGTTAAGCATAATAATAATGATGGAGAGATGAAAATTCTTTGAGCCTCTGAAAGTGACAAGCCTTGAGCTCACATATGAGCCTTAAGATGACTTCCGTATATCAACTTAATTAGATAAACCTACAGGATGCATGTTTCATAGCTATAATCATACTACCCTTGGAGTCTGTGGAATTTTGCTACCATTCAAATAGGTTTTGACATTCCTTCCTGGTATCAACGTTGAATGAAATGGCTCAACTTGATCATTTATAGATATCAAATATAATTTCATGAACATATTTATTTGTTTTGCTTTTCCCCCAACAGGAAAATAAGTTCTGTTGAAGTAGAAATGTAGTTCCTTTCATTGCTGTATCCATGGCACACAAAGCAGATGGAAGCCCAGACTAAGGGTTCCATAAATGTTTGAGAAACTCATGAGTGAGCAATCACTGTCTTACATAATCACACTTGTTATATGTGCTTTACACACACTTATACCTCCTTTATGTGTATCTCAAAAATGTATCCTTCAACCTCAAAATTACTCTGCTTGTTTTCCCATTTTTTTAGTCTGTACTTTCAGGCCCAATTATGGTTACTGGGAATTTATGGAACTTAAAAATACATGAGATGTTCAGTGATTGTAGTATATTGTCTTGAAATCTACTCTGTCCTGCAGCCTTTGATGTATGTTATAAAATTCACCTTGACATGTGATTGTATCTGTGTGAGACAGAGAGGGAGGTATGTTTCTTTCCCGCCCCCTTCTTCTTCTTAACAATTCCCTTAGGTTTTGCTTCTAGATCTTTCTCAGTATTGTTGTATCTGATGATCTCAACTAAAGGTGCCCTGGGTGGTTCAGAGAGCATCCCTGTCAGTTGGCTTTTGATTTTCAATAAAATTCAAGCTCTCACTGTTAGTTTTCTTCCTGTCCAAGGGCTTGTCAGCCAGTGTAATTTCCATGGCCATTACTGCTGTGTGGCTTCAGCAGTGCAATGTCATCGAGTAACAGTGCCAAAGGGCGGTTTTATCACCTGCTCTGAGTTCTGTACCACTCTGGCTTCTCAGCAGCACTCCATTTCGTGGACGAGCAGCAAATTAAAAAAGCACACCCAAAAAGGCCTCCCTGTATCTGTGCAGATGGGGAAAGGTTACACATACCACAGGAGAAAAGAACAATACAGCTCACAGGTTGAAATCTCTTTGGCTTTCTATTAATTTGCCTCTGAACAGTGGCACAGCAGTAGAAGAAGATGGAAATAACGTTCTCAGCTTTAGACCAGGGAATTTAGATGCTCCAAAGCTGCTTCTTTGGCCCAGCGAATGGTATTCAGAATCATATACCATTGAATTGGCTACCTGAAATGGTTGGAATCAGATGAGGAAATATTATGTCAGGGAATCTTAGATAGTGAAGTTCAGCCTGACTCATTCCTCTTTCCCTCATTTTAACTCCCTTTATGGAACAGAATTATTTCTTATGCAAAGCTATAGGAATCCTAACCATACTCTTCCTGGACAGTCTGTCTCCATCTTTTCCCTGTATCTCATTTTATCTCTGCTTCTCCTTTTTTCTTCCCATTTCCATTCTGGGCAACACACGTATGGCTGCTCTTTTCCTGGAGAGATCACTGCATTGTCTACTTTGTTTTAACATTCAAATGCTCAACTTGAATTTCTGTTTCTTTAGCCATCATGTAAGAATGGTATGCGTTGGAGTTTTAAGGTATAATTTCTTTTCTCCTCTCTCCACTCCTTGTCTCCAGCATCCCTGCAAAATAGCTCATTGCTTTGCATTTCTCAGGCATTCAAGTGTTTATAGAATCTAACGATCCTGATCTCTCACTTCCTTTTTATAAGCAGAAAATGATAGCTGAATGTGGCACCGTTCCCGGGGAGGCAGCATGAAAAGTGGCAGACGAGCCAGTGCTGGGATATGGAAAAAAGCTATCAGTATGTGATTTTTTTTAAAAAAGATTGGCCCGGACAACCCAACTGCCACGTGTAATGGTATAAGGATTGCGCAGCTTCATTTTCTAGAAGAAAAGAAATGTGAAAGTTGTATTTGAAAATTTCTCCGATCAGTTGCTTTTTGAAATTGAACCTAACAGCTCACAGCAAAAAAGAAGTAATGCCAAATGCATTTACCAGCCGGGGCCACATGTGAAGGGAGTGTTCCTGTAGCAAGATGATTGTCAGTGGACAAACAGAACCAAGTTGAATAGTAATTAGTCCTGTATTTTTCTGTGTACATTAACCCACAGAGGTAGCACGGTGGCAAGAAAAACAAAATCTATGAGAACCCTTCTAGCACTTGACTTGGATTTCTTTGGGTCTAGCTCGTGTTAACTACATCATCTCTGGGATCCCTGGATGAGAAAATTCCAATGCCTGCAGCTGGATGTGAAGGACGATCAGTTGAACTTGGAATGATGAGGGCGCGGTGGCTGGATAGACCTGAGGATTGGATTCAGGGCTGGAGACATGATCCGAATAGATACAGTGAGTGTGGAATTGGGTCCTGCTGTTTGGAAGAGAAAAAATCAAGAAGTCATTTGACAAAGTTAATGCCATGATGACAGTAATTCCAGGCAGGCTGAGTTCTAAGTATTTTGCATGATTGGCCTCATTAGTTCTTATGTAGTTCTGGGATGAGACCAATGTCCCCAGTTCATAGGCGAAGAAACAGAACTGTAGAGTTGAAGTAACTTGCCTGAGATCACACAGGAAAAAAGTGAGAACCTGTGTTCGTAACTCCTAAAACGTTCTTTTACCTATTGATGTGTAGTAGCAGTTCTGGATCTCCTATCAGCCCAGAAGACTGGCCAGAGGAAAACAGTGTTCCCTGGTATTGTCGCAGAGGAATAAGGAAGAATGTTCTATATACTTACAGCAAAGCCTCTGCCTGGTTCTGAGGACGCTTGCCTGTGGCCGATCCTGAAGCTGACAAGGGACATGGCGCTGCACGTGGACTTCAGGAGCTGGACTGAGGCCAGTCTCTCCTGAGCCACAGGAAGTTGGGAGGACAGCTGGATAAGTTGAAAAGTTTGCAGATCTCTGAGTGAGAGGAAAGCAAAGGAGAAGCTGAGTGGCCACTTAGTGCTACTCCAGAGAAGATAGATGTTGGTCCTGGAGATTCTGAATACTACACAGATCCAGGGGTCTGGTTCCTAGAATTGAAAGACCCAGGTAGAGCTTGATTCAAAGCGTGGTTACTGGATTTGAGTCATAGTTCTAGAATGGAGCCATAAACAAGGGGAAATGGATGCTGTGCCATTCAACATCTAGCCGAGGGTTTCTTGTCTCTCTTGTGTGTGCAGAGAACTGGTTTGAAGTAGCAACCTTACTATGACAGATAGAGTCAAGTCTGATTTCTACAAAATGTCATATTGAATGTGAATCATGTCAAGTTGTCAGGCCCGATAGACTTTGGATAACATATATTCTGCTCTTTTATTTACTAGTTTTCTCAAAATTTATTTTTAACATTGGTTTCTTAGCTTTTATTTTGGGAATGAAATTTTATTGATTGACTGATTTTTTAGAATGGCTCATAAACACAACCGTGAACTTGGTACAATGTTTTCTTGGTCCCCTGAGTTGGAATGACAAGTCCCATACAGTCACTCTGCCTCTGACTTCCGTCCATCATTTATCATGGTCCTCTTTCCCGCTGAGCCTGGTTGCAGCAAGAAATTGGTCTTCATTCAGGGCTCAGGGCAGCCACTGCAGAGCTGACACAAGAAGTGGAAATTATTTCCCATCCTTGCTTGAGGAACTGTGTCTCTGCGAGGCAGCACTGGGAGAGACTCAGACAGGTTTGGGTTTGAGTCCAGGCTTTGCCACTTACTAACTTGGTAAATTAACTTACTTCCCTGAACCTCTTTCCTCCCCTGTAAGTGAGATTAATAGGACAATTTTGTAGGCTACTTTGTGACATCAAATGAGATGGAATATATAATATTGTTACTGGACTGCACTGCTCTCTGAATATTAGTTCACATTGCCTTTCTATCAAAACTTAGACCAAGGAGAAAATATGATAATGCGTTCTTAACAAAATGCAAAATATTTGTGGATTTGATAGGAAAATACCTTTAATGAAAGGAAATAGTTGTAGTGTTTTATATATCATGTTTTGGAGTTGAACATTTGGGCAAAGGCTTCACTTGTTCAAACTACTCTGACAATCACTGGTTCTGCCTAAAGACATGGCTGGATTTCAGTTTCTGAAATGTCAAGCTTGGCAGAGACTAGTGTTTTAGGGAATTACAGAGGGAGGAGAATCCATAATCTTTGCCCTTGAGGAAGTCAAGCCCGAGGTACACAATGACAAATAAACATTCTGTAGAATACAAATAACTGAAGCCTGGAAATAGACCCACATATGCTAAATTATAGCTTCATAAATGTATTCACTTCTAAACTATCTGCATAGGCAGACAGATCAATGGAACAGAAGAGAATCTTAAGCAGGTTCAAATACTTCAGGGAATCTAGTGTATGATAAAAGTGGCATTTTAAATCAGTGAAGAAAGATGGATTATTTAATAGATGGCATTGAGACAACATTTTCAGTCATTTAGGAAAAAATTAAATCTTTATCTCAGTCCTCACAATAAAGTACATTCTGGATATACCAAAGCTTTAAAGATAAAATGAGAAACTATGAAAGTTATATAAGGCATCATGGAAAGAAGTTTTTTAATCTTGGGGTGTGTAAGATTTTCTTGAGTTCAAAATAACTTAAGTAGACATTAATAGCAAAAGAATGATCAAAAGTAATTGTGCTATAATACATTGATACTCCACCAGGGAAAAATACAATAATTAAAGGTAGGAACAAAGCTGGGAAAAAAATCTGTACATGTAAATATACATCTTCAGTTGCATTCCAAAGAGGTTGCACCAAGTTATAGCATATCTACATGTCATATGCACTGTATCCTCAAAATATATATAGAAGGTTATTATAGACTGACAAGAAAAATATAAATGATCTGACAAAATAGGCAAAGGATATTAAAAAGTAGTTCAGAGAGAAAAGTATCTTTTAAAGCATGTAAAATCCCTAATCCCATTCATAATTCAAGAAATGCACAGTCAGACTATAGTGTATTTTTTCATCATTGGATTGGCAATAGTTTTAAAATTTGGAAATTGATATTGTGGAGTAGAGTGTGAGGATCCAGGTGCACACAAAAAGTAGGAATCATGAAAATTGGCACTTCTTTGAAATACTACTGGACAATGCTATCAGAACTAGCTATCAGCTCATTTCTTCTGTCATGCTGGACTTAATGTCTCCCTCATATCACCAAATCAAAACCAAAGATGAATTCTTATCAGAGAATTGAAGCATTTAAATATATATATATATATATATGCATTTTAAAGTATTTTTTTTAGTTGTCAATGAATCTTTTATTTTTTTTAATTCATAAGAGGTGCTGAGTATCAAACCCAGGGACTTGCACATTCCAGGCAAGCGCTCTACCACTGAGCCACAACTCCAGCCCTGAATTGAAGCATTTTTGAAAATAAGGTGCTGACTGATTCAGAGTGATACTCCATGAGGCGAAGGACTCCTGGGCAAGTGGATCTGTATGCCAGTCTTCTCAGTCACCAGCAAGAAAGATCAGAAGGGAAGGGAGAAGGGGCCGGGGAAGAACTGGTGTGTCGTATGGGTTGCAGCAGCAGAATGGGTTGCTTTCTCCCTGGCTCTGACTTCTGAGCATGGGTTG
>JAJEJO010001562.1:0-15462 GCA_020662805.1 Glaucomys volans
TTTGGTCAATAGTCCCAAGACTGAAATACCAAAAAAAATTAAGAGTCTGATTGGAGTCTCTTGAAACATAACTATGGGTTTTATTGGCCATTTACTGTTTTCTCTGAATGATATATATATCATATATATATGTCATATGACATAATATAATGACATATATAATGACATATGAATTATATATATTATATATAAATATAATATATAATATATATATTATATTATTATAATATATAATATATAATATAATTATGATTATATATAATATATAATATAATGACATATATAATGATATATGAATTATATATATATAATGACATATATATTATGATATATATAATGATATAATGACATATATAATGACATATATAATGTCATTATGTCATATATATGTCATTATTATGACATATATATGTCATATATATGATATATATCATTCAGAATCATATATATATCATTCAGATAACTTTATAAGCATATAATCTACTGCATATTATAGATTATCAGAAAACTTCAACTGGGAGGAAAAAAGTATAGGAAAAGAAGTTAAAATAATATCATTTAATATTTAAGTAAATGATTAAATATCAGTAAAAGCACTGCTAAAGCACCTTGTAGACTTAATTTCACATTAAATGATATACAAAATCCAATATTATCCACAATCTGAAAAGAATTCATCAGATATGTTTTATCAGGTAACATTAACATAGGAGACTGATCTAGATGAATGAAAAATTGAAAAGAGAAAACTGGAATACTATGGTAGGAGATGTTGTACATGGCAATGTGCAACCCACTATCAAAATGAAATTGGGCATTTTTATTCATGTATGGTCCATTTGTTGGTATTGTACAGGTTAAAAATGTACCTACTGCAAACACATCTTTAAAAGGATACATTTTTCTTGAAAAAGGTGCAAACTTTTGAATCTAGAAGTGCCTCTTAGTTTAGATTTGAAAAGTAAAACTTCATGCATAGTTTATTTCACATATTGCAATAGGAGAAAAACAAAGGTTGGAGAATAGGTTGTAATCTTCACCTTTACATAGACACTAAGGAGAAAATAATGCAATGACACTGGTTCCTACCTGTCCCATATAAAGGTCATACTTGTTAACATAAATTCATAATTGTAAATTCCTAGGCAGGCATCATGATCAATAATTCCTATCAAAGCCTACATTTAAAATATTACATTTAAAGTAAGTTTTAGTTATTTTGTGAAATTTACCCAGAAGATCACAGATATTTTCTAAATTATGAAAATAATACGTGGACTATACCATCATAGAATAAAAGAAGTAGATATGAACCAAGTTTTAAAATGGTGACATTACTTTGAGTAATGAATAACACCTTAGGAAACAGACTTTGGGAGTTTGATACAACTTGATGAAGTTAATGGAACTAATAAAGTGCCTTAAATACTTATTGAATATTTTTTCTTAAGCACTGACATACTAGACCCTATAAGCATAGAAATGGAACTTGAGAGATTCCCTTCCATGAAGTGTTGTTCAATTTGATTAGGGAAATAGGCATACATTCTCTTCCTAAAAAGTCATCAGATGTTAGTACTATTGTAATAATCAGAATGACAGAAAATAATAAAATTTTTATTGATTTGAAGATGACTTTGAAATTCACCTTAATGTTTGAAAAGATGCAAAAAGATAGCAGGAAGGAAGAATAAATAAAATATTGACGAAAGTGAGAACTTGTTGGTAAGCAGAATACATTCAACTTCAGAGACCAGATTTAGTCATGTTGGTGAGGAGTGTTCAGTGCTACTACTGAAAAATAGTTTGTGGATAGAGTGAAGGTAAATGTAAGCACATAGGATGGTTTATACATAATCATATAAGTGAAATTGTCTTGTTATATTAGAAAGGTAACTCTAGAAATAGCATGGAGGATGCATTGTATTAGAGAAGATTCTAGTTTGAAATGTCAGCAGAAAAGAATCTGCCATTACTCAGAAGTTAAATTTAGATAGCTTGAGCTATGACACAATAGTGACAAAATAAAGAATAAAGAAGTAAATGTAAGTCCTTATAAGAATTTAAAGGTAATACCAACTAATTGAGTGAGTAAGTAGGAAAAGTATAATTCAAAATAAGTTCATTAGGCTGGGCTTGGTTGCATATACCTGTAATCCCAAAGGCTCGGGAGACTGAGGCAAGAGGATTGTGAGTTCAAAGTCAGCCTCAGCAAAAGTGAGGCACTAAGAAACTCAGTGAGACCCTGACTCTAAATGAAATACAAAATAGGCCTGGGGATGTGGCTCAGTGGTAGAGAGCCTCTGAGTTCTCTAAGTTCAATCCCTGGGCCCCCCCAGATAAATAAATAAATAAATAAATACATAAATAAAAATAAGGTCTTTTGTGACGTGATTTGCACTTTCAGGTAGATAAATGTATTTCCCCTATTACTTCCAATAACTACAGCTTAAATATCTGGATATTATTTATAAATAACAATAAGAGGTTATGAATAAATTTGATATAAGCATTTTTGTGCAAATTTTTGCATGAAAAATTCAATATGGTGTCTGAATTTGTAGCCAGTACAATAAAATAAGAATGGAAATAGATGTCATAAAACTCTAAAGGGAAGAGAAAACTTTGTTTGCAAATGATATAATTATCTTTGAGGAAATCCTAAGGAAGCTACAAATAGAAAAATATGTCAGAAATAATGTCGACACAGCTGAGGAATATATGAGAGACGTAAAAATTCAATTTTATTTCTCTATATTAGTGATCATTGTTGGTCGCAGAAATGATAGTGATGTTCACAATATTGTTTATGGTATCTCTTAAAATATGAAGTAGATGTAAATCTAACATAGCATTTATAGTACTCCTATCCCATACTGTCAATTATACAGCATCCTGGGTGAGGGGAAGTGAAAAAAAAAAAAAAAATCACTGGGAGATGTACCATGTTCATGGATTGAAAAAAATAAATATAGCAAAAATGTCCCCAAACAGCTTCAATGCTGTTCTTATTAAAATTTAGTACAGTTGTTATAACTATAGACAATATTGTCCTAAGGTTTATAGGAAGACAAAGAAACTATAATAATTAAAGCATTTGGACAAATAGGAATAAAGTGTGAGGAATCAATCTACTTCCTTTCAAGTCAATAGGTAACTACAGCAGTCAGCACTATGTAGTATTGCCAGAGGGATATATATGTAGATCAGTAAAACCAAATAAAAATGTCAAAATTGGCCCTTATAAATATGACCAATTGATTTTTGACCAAAGTTCAAAAGTAATTAAATGATGGAAAGATAGTCTTTTCAACACTTCATGTTGAAATAATAGAACATTGATAGGCAAAAGTAATGAATCTGACCTATAACCACACCTTATACAAAGATTAACTAAAAATGGAATCTGAACATCAATATATAATAAAGGAGAATGATACTTTAATTAAAAATACAAAAAAGGAAATTTAGATCTAAAACTAGTCAAATGTTCTTAGACTTCACACTAAAATCATGATCCATACAAGAACACGACAAATTTGACTGCATCAGAGTTAAAAGCATTTTCTTTTTGTTTGTCCCTATCAAGTGGGTGAAAAGACAAACAAAAGAATGGGATAAATATTTTTAAATTATTCATCCAAAAAACCAATTTGTAGAATATTTAAAGAATTCTTAAATCAAGAGAGAGATGATGAGAGGAGAAAGCAACGAATCTAAAACATGATAAAAATGTCTAAAGAGATATTGCTCTGGAGAAGATAATCAAGTGGCAAATGTGAAAGCATTCAATATCATTAGCACTTAGGAAAATGCAAATTAATACCTTGACAGGCTACCACAACACATTGGTAAGAATCACAAAAGTTAAAAAAAATATGAAGTAGCAACCCCCGAACATTGTCAAAGAATGATATGAAGAAAATGGATCATTCTCACTTTGCTGCTAGGAACATGAAGTGACGCCCCCTATGGAAAACCTTTGACGGCTTAGCATGCAAACACCACTTGACCAGGTAATTTCACTACAAGTAATTTAAATAAAGAAAGACAGACTTAAGTTCAACAAAATGTTTTATATAATTTTTACCCATAATAGCCCAAATAACCCAGGTGTCTTTCAACAAGTGAATGGTTAAACAAAACATGGAATACCACACAACAGTACCATAGAATACTACTCATCAATTAAACAGAAATATGTCATTGATTTGAATGCATCTTCAGTTACTCTGCTTGAAAAAAGTTGAAACACAAAAGTTACATACTGAATGATTCCATTTGTATAACATTCTGGAAATGAAAAAGTATAGGAAAGGAAAACAGATTAGTGATTGCTAGCATTTAAAAAGGGGCATGGAAAAATGGAAATAGGTGTGGCTTTAAAACAGAGACAGGAAGGATCTTTTGGTGATGGAAAAATTCTGTTTATTGACCATACCACTGTCAATATTCTAATTGTGTTTAAGTATTACAGTTCTGAAAGATACCATCCCTGGAGATACCTCACTTGGTGTCCTGGAATCAATCTCTCTCTCTATTTATCTATCTATCTATCATCTATCTATCTATCTATCTATCTATCTATCTATCAATCATCTATCTATCTATAATCTAATTTATTCAACTGCATGTAAATGTATATTTTTTAAATAAAATTCTAATGGAGGAATAAAAATAAGGTTCTTATATTTAGGAGGGTGGTGGTTATATTAAAAAAATGAACCCAGAGGAGAATTAGTTTGCAGAAAATGGTCAAGTTTCAGAAATATTTATGAGATGTCTAAGAAATTTTTTAAGAAGTGGCAACCTTCCAGAATTAGATTTCAAGATGAATTAGTATGCAGAATATTTAGTTTGGTATGGACTTGCAATTAACAAATGCTAAAGGGAGAAGAGGAGAGCAAATTGAATAGAAAGTGAAGAACACTAGACTAACATGTATAAGAAGACACCAAAACATGGGAAGTTTAAAAGCCCATTAGAGTTTTCTTACACTGGGGAAAAATGGTCAGGCCTCTGTAGTGTTGCTCAGCCCTGGATACAGGCTGCCTCCAGCAGGGCATACTCTTGGGTTATGTATATCTGCAGACAGCACTGCCCTAGCTGGGACAAGTGCTTCCTTCAGTGGGAACCTTGCTAGTCTGACTCCAGTTCCAACACAACAGTCATTTATACAAATTTGAAATTCAAGACTAAGTCAGGACAGAGTTTCCATCTTATTTTAGGTTCTGTATCCTCTTCTCATTCACAGCACACTGTCTATAAGGTCACCAAGGAAGAAGATGGAGGCCTTAGAGGAAGGGGAAAGTTTTGTAAGGAACTATGAAAATAATGCATATGTAAGCAAAGGAAAGGAAAGAGCAGGTCACAGGAATTTAGCACAG
This sequence comes from Glaucomys volans, assembly GCA_020662805.1. Taxonomy (NCBI): domain Eukaryota; kingdom Metazoa; phylum Chordata; class Mammalia; order Rodentia; family Sciuridae; genus Glaucomys; species Glaucomys volans. The sequence goes on from JAJEJO010001562.1 coordinate 5,388, forward strand.
ATCAGGACATTTCAAAGAGCTGGCCCACAGTGGTAAAGACATTTCCTGAAGTAAGATCAAAATAAGAAAAAAAAAATACTGAGAATAATTAAAAAACCCTACTGTCCCCTCAAAAGACCAACTATACTTTAATATTTTTACTCTGATACACCCATGTGATATTTGTAATTCTCATGGGCATCTTAAATAAGAGGTTTAATTTTAACATCTTAGGGGAGATTATGGTGACTCTGAGGCAAGTAAAATAAGTCCAATAGCTGATATTACACTGCTGGGATTTGAACCACATCTGTCTGATTCCAACTCCAGGATCTTCTAGCTCCATCACACAGGTTATCTTTATTCAAACTGACAACAAAAAAAAAATCCCTTATTTACACACTTTCAGATTGAAAGGAATCATATTCTACTCTATTCTTTAAAGAGTCAATCATCCTTTCATTTACTTACACAGAGCAGCAAAGTGTGAAAAACCATCAGAGGGATTTTAACGGTAGCATGCACAATATGACGAACAGGTCTGAGCTCAGCTCATCAGAGCTATCATCTCCAATATCATCAGTCGAGATGGAAAGTTGATATCATCCCCACATTATCGATGAGACAACAGACTCAAAGATGATAACCCAGTTAGACTAACAAGTAAAGTCAGACCTAAAGAAGAATTTACAGAGACAAAACTTTAGAAAAATTCACTTTCTTTTCTACTACTTAAGTTATATATACATTTCTGAAAGTTTTAAGTGAGGACGTAAACCTATTTCAAGTGAATCAGTATATTTCTGAGTTCCTATTTAATAATTAGATTTTTGTTGCAAATATACAGTATCATCTTTACAACCATAAAACCTACCCAGGTAGATACATATAAATATGGAATTTCCATAAAATATGTGCAATTATGTAAATGTATTGCTTAAAAAGTGGCCTAATAGAATTTTCCAGGGATTTACTATAAGTGAGTCTGTTTGTTTTCTTTCCCCATCCCTGCCTGGAATTTCCTCTGCTGACTTAGTCCTATCAAAATGGCTCCTCCCCCACCTGTCTATAGGTGGCATGTCAAGGAATAGAGAAAAAAAAGCTTTTCTGAAGAATCACCCCCTTTCCTTGCATTTTCCCTAATCAATAAATATTTTTTATTTATTCCACAGTAAGCCTGGATTTTCACACCCTTTCCTAGATATTCACAGCATATCACTTGAGTCGGTGTGCACTGAACATATCCTCCTATTAGGTTAATTTTATCATAGACACCAGGGAAGATCCTTGAAAATGTTTTTCTTATCAATGGTCAATCAGTAAAGCTGAATGAGTAAGATGAGTAAGATAACAACAACATTATTGATTGTATCCTTTGCTGAGAAAAAGCTTTTTAGTTTGAGTCCATCCCACTTATTGATTCTTGCTTTGATTTCTTGTGCTTTGGAAGTTTTTTTAAGGAAGTCTGATCCTAATTCAATATGATAAAGATTCAGGCCTACTTTGTCTTCTATTTGGTGCAGTGTCTCTGGTCTAATTCCTGGGCGTCCTTGATCCATTTTGAGTTGTGTTTTGTGTAGGGTGAGAGATAGAGATATAATTTCATTTCATTACATATGGATTTCCAGAGAGCCTACAGAATGGGAAAAAAAAATTTTACCACATGCAGTTCAGATAGAGCACTAATCTCCAAAATTTATAAAGAACTTACAAAACTTTACACCAAAAATACAAAGAACCCAATCAATAAATGGGTCAAGGATTTGGACAGACACTTTACAGAAGATGATGAACAGGCAATCAATAAATATATGAAAAAGTGTTCAACATCTCTAGTAATTAGAGAAATGCAAATGAAAACAACTCTAAGATTTCATCTTACTCTAATTAGAATGGCTATTATCAAGAACACAAACAATAATAGACGTTAGTGTGGCTATGGGGAAAAAGGCACACTTTAACATTGCTGGTGGAGTTGCAAATTGGTTCAGCCACTGTGGAAAGCAGTGTGGAGGGTCCTCAGAAAACTTGGAATGGACCCACCTTTTGATCTAGTTATCCCACTCCTCAGTTTATACCCAAAGGACCTAAAATTAGCATACTACAGTAACACAGCAACATCAATGTTTATAGAAGCTCAGTTCACAATAGCTAGGCTGTGGAACCAACCTAGATGCCCTTCAGCAGATGAATGGATAAAGAAGCTGTGGTATATATATATAATGGAAAACTATTCCGCCATAAAGAAGAATAATATTATGGCATTTACAGACAAATGTATGGAATTGGAGATTATCATGCTAAGTGAAATAAACCAATCCCAAAAAAACAAAGGCTGAAGGTTTTCCCTGATAAGTGGATAATGATCTAATCATCACTTAACTCAAAATGGATCAAGGACGCTCAGGAAATCTGGTTGGGGGTGTGGTGGGAGATGAGAGAAGAATGGAGTAACTTTAGATTATGTAGAGGGAAATGAGACAGGGAGGTGGTGGGGGTATGAAAAATGCTGGAATGAGAGAGACATCATTACCTTATGTACATGTATGATTAACAAGAAAGGTAAGAATGTACATCATACACAACCATAGAAATGAAAATTTGTACCCATATGTGTACAATGAATCAAAATGAAGTCTGTAAAAATAAAAATAATAATAATAAAACATTTTTTCAAAAAAGATAACAACAACAACCACCTTGGAAATATCCCTATACAATTTTTTAAAGTATCTGGGTTTGAACTCTGGAGTGCTTTCCCACTGAGCTGCATCCCCAGGCTTTTTTAATTTTTTTTTTTTTTTTTTTTTTTTTTTGATTTCAGGTCTCGTTAAATTGCTGAGGGCCTCACTACATTCCTGGGGGTGGCTTCAAACTCATGATCCTCCTGCCTAAACCTTGAGTCACTGAGGTTACAAGCTTATACCATTGCGCTTGGTCCTATACAATTTTATTAGATATTTAACTATAGTCATTCATTGCTTAATAATAGAGATAAATTCATAAAAATGTATCATTAGACTATCTTGTTGGTGTGCAAACATCAAAAAAGAGTGTACTAACATAGAGTGGTGTAGCCTCTTACACTCCTATGTTGTATGTTAGAACCCAATGGTCCTAGGTGACAAATCTGTCCAGCCTGTCACTGTGAGTACTTAGGCAATTTTAACACAGTGGTAATTATTTGAGAATGTAAACAGACCTAAATATCAAAAATATAGTAAAATGTGGTAAAAGAAAAAAAAAATGTCCACCCGTTTGGAACATTTACGATGACAGGAGTTTCAGGACTCACTGGGAGTGAGTGCTGAATGAATGTGAAATCTGAAGACAATTTCACATACAATTCTAGACTTAGAACGCACACTTAGGCTGTGCTGTCTTTATATTTTTCCTTCTTCAATAATAAATGAACTTGTCTTATAAAAATATTTTCTACTTTAGGAACTTTGAAAAAAATGTTTTGACTTTTTGGTAGTAAAACAGTTCAAGATGCAAACACTTATATTTTTTTACTTTTTAACATTTTTATTGTCATTGGTTAAAACCAAAACACATGTGCACACATTAGCCTGGTACTCCCCAAGGTCAGGATCTATCAATGATATTACTATCTTCCAGCATTGTGTCTTGTCCCACTGGAAGGTTTTCAGGGGCAATAATATGCGTGTAGCTGTCATCTTCTATGATAACAGAACCTTCTAGAACACCCCCTGAAGCATTTGTCTGAAGGTCTTCTTGTGGACATGTCACTTTTCTCAGAATATGTCTGTGGTGGTTTGCTTGGTTTCTTTCTTTCATTATGAATTTGCCTATAAACAGATAATGCACTATGAGTATTCCTCTCTATTAATGAAAACTTTTTGTTAAAGGAGGGATCCTGTCCTTTCACTTTTTAAGAAGTTTGTTGAAGTACACAAAAGCTTGAGCTAAACCCTTTACTGTGGATTTTCCTGGGAGTTTTTCTACAGTTTTCATTTTTCTTTTCTCTTCTTTAGCTACAGTTTCCTTTTCCAGTTCTAACAACTACTTATTCATCAGATCTTCAGGAACCAGCTATAAGAGCTCCTCAATAGCATTCCCATTCACACTCAGGTGAATTAGCCATCTCAATCAGCCACCACCTTTTTGATTTTTGCAACCTCCTCGTTCTTGGTAAATCCATTGAGTTCAGGTATAAACTTCCCTGGATGCCTTCTTCCAAATGCTATTCATACACTCCTTGTGGACACCACTTTAAGCCCAACCAAGGTTCTTGATGAAAGCACAGATATTAAACTCCATCTATAACTGAGTTAGCGTCTTTCTCAGTTGCAGCAATAACCTAACCAAAGGCCTCCTTGGGTAGCAGGCCTTGAAAATTGCTATTAATCCATTATTTACATAAAAAAAATGGTGCAATGACGGAGAAACACAGCTTTGATATTAGGATGAAGATCATCAATAGAAGGAGGTTGTGCAGTTGCAGTAATAAACAAATTCTTAAAGGTATGTTATTATCCAAATAGCATTTGCACAATATGCTGGCATAATAATTTAGGAGGAAAAGGAGTTGGGTCATCCATCACATCTTCTTGTTCCTGTAGTAGCTGGCAGTGTGCACTTATTTATATGCTTAAAGACCCTGGGGTTCTCACCAAGTCAGGCAACAAAGGATTCCATTTTGTAACCTGCGCAATTGCCCCCAAGCAAGACTATTATCTTGACCACAAAAGCTGGAAACGTGACATAGACTTGGTGTCCTTATGGATGCAGTCCTTTCAATCATCAATTTCCAAACAGGGGTGGTTTATTCTTGTTGAATATTTGTTCTAGCAAGTAATTTTGCTCCATAAACAATTTACCTGGCATTTACAAAAATTCTTCAGGTGCCTTCATATTAATAGTCACAGTCTCACAACTTACTTACATTCACATTATGAGGAATAATGACTCTGGAATGGTTTAAACCACACAAGGCTATCAGTAATTTCAATACCATAGTTACTCCAGCCATTTCTTTTATAATAATAAGCAAACTTTTGCTTTGGTCATGATCATCATGGCAGTGAGGGGGACATGCATCTGTATCTGTTCTTCAATCCAGGTCTTGGAAATTTCCCTGTATTTGATACAGGCCTTCCTCTAATTTTTCTTCATCTTGTTGCTTTTGATGAAGCATATCCTTTTACAGCTTCTGTCACTTTGCTCTTACTCTTCAAGATCACAGCTATGGTGAAATGGGACATGCCTGACTGGCAAGCAATAACCACCACTGATTTTCCACCTTCTTAGTCCATAATCATTTTTCATTTCATTTTCAGGTCAATCACTCAATGTGGCCTCTTAATGGCAACATTAGCAGTGTGTTTTCTGTGCTTAAGGGCCCTAGTGATCAAAAACACACCAGATTAAATCAAGCACAAGAGAAAATGAGGCAATCAAGAGGTTTTAATAAACAAGAAATGCATGAGGCTGCTACCAGTGTAACACAGCATAGTATTTCATAGTAAACTTTTCCTTTATAAGTAATACTCTATAAATTAAAAATAAATAGCATAGTATAATAAATACACAAATCAGTAACACAATCATTTATTATTAATATAAGATAATGTGAACTGCATGTAATTCTATGTTCTAAATATAATTTTATACAATTGACAATGCAGTGGGTGTGTTTACACTGGCATCACCACAAACGTGAGAAATCAATTGCATTACAAAGTTATGATGGCTATGAAGTTCCAGAGACCAAGAAATCCCTAGTGTCAGCATTTTCTCAGCTCCATTATGATGGGCCCACCATAGTATAAGCATTTTTTTGTTGACTGAAATATCTACATGTGGTAAAACTGTAACATTTGGATGTTACTTTCAAGAGATACACATTAATATTAAAAATTTATACAGGAGTCAGATGGGGCACAATTAATCATTTTTTCTATTATATAAATCACCCATAAGTCATGTCACTTGAATCTTCATTAACTGTGGAAAGTCATTTATTTAGGACTGACTCGTCCATAGTCTAAGTGCACAATAATTATTTAAATGCTGTTGGATTAAAATTTAATTAAAATTGTTTATATTAATTTGCCATTAAAATATAGAATCATCAGTAAATTTATAGAAATCATTTACATGTCTAGCTATTAATGGGCATTTTATTGACACTATTAAATTGAATCCAATATTTGATGCCAAAATGTAGAAGTATTTAAAGATGTTAAAACAACATTTTGCAAAATAGGATGGATATTTTAAATCTCAAAACATAAGTCTTAAGTACAAGAAAATAAAATGATCAAATATGTATCTTCCAATCACTTCTTGTACAGCTGGTGAAAATGGTAAAGGTAAATGGTAAAGATTAGAACCTTCATCACATTTATTTTACTCAGTAAATGTTGAAAACATTAATGCACATTTAAAAAAAAAATTAAGGGCAGTTTTAGGATCCAAACAAAATTAAGAGGAAGATACGAAGATTTCTCATATACCCTCCTGCCCTGAAAACTTGCCTACCCACTCCTAATAGGCATCAGGGTGATACATTTGATACAACTGATGAACCTCCATGATAAACCTATATTGACATACCAAAATCACCCATGCCATAGTTTACATTAGGGTTCACATTTGGTGTTACACTTTTATGGGTTTGGACAAATTTATAGTGACATGCATTCACCAGTATAGTATCAACCAGAACAGTTCCACTTATCTAAAACCCTGTGATCTTCTTACTCATTTTCCACTCCCAAACTTTTGCAAAGATGGATCTTGCTAATGCCTCCATAGCTTTGTCCTTTCTAAACTACTATAAATTAGAATATTTCAGTACCCAGTCTTTTTGGATTGGCATCTTTCACTTGGTAATACGCATTTAAATTTCCTCCATTACTTTTAGAGCTTGATAGTTCATTTCATTTTAGCATGAATAATATTGCATTATCTATAAACTATAGCTTATCCACTCACTGAAGGATATCTTTAGTTGTTTTTGTGTTTGACAAGAATGAATAAAGTTTCTACAAACATCCATATGAAGCATTTTGTGTGGACTCACATTTTTGTTTTCTTTGGATAAATACCAAGGAGTGTAATTGTTGGATCCTATGGCAAGAGTGGGTTTATTTTTGTAGGAAATAACCTGTCTCCCAAAGTGATGGTAAGATTTTATATTCCCACCAGCAATGTATGTTTCTATTCAACTATATCCACATCAGAATTTGGTGTTTTCTGTGTTCCAGATTTTGGCTATTTCTATTAGATGTGCATTGCTTTGTCTTAGTATGTTAGGAATTTTGTATTAAAATACCTTACATTCAGTAACTTATAAATAATAGAAATTTATTTTTCACCATTCAGGTGGCTAGGAGTCCAAGATCTAGGTGCCAGCATATTTGATGTCTGTCAAAGGTTAATCATCTGCTTCACAGATTTTGCAGCGTACTGCATCTTTTCATTGTAGAAGAACCAAATAAAACCCCTTGGGTCTCCTTTGTAGGTGTATTCATCTCCATTTATGGGAATTCTGCATTTACCACATAATCCCAATTCCCAAAGTCTCCATCTCCTAACATTATAACATTGAGGATTAAGGTATTTTTGTGGTCTGTTTGTGCTGCTATAACAGGATATAATGGACTAGGTCATTTATAAAGAACAGAAATTTATTTTCTCACATATCTGGAGGTTGGGTAGTGCAAGATCAAGGTACCTGCAGGTTTAATTGTCTAGTTAGAGCTGCTCTTGGCTTCTACAGTGTCACTTTGATACTGCATCTTTGGAGGGAGGAGGAAGATGGATGGCAGAGGATGGCAGTTGAAACCAGTAGAACACTGTGCAAAGTCTTTTGTAAGGACTGTGATCACAGTCACAAGGAAGAAGTCTATGTGACCGAATCACCTCTCAATACCAGCACACTGCTGTTAAGTTTCCAGGTCTGAATTTGACAGTGGATGCATTCAAATATTTAAAAGGACACAAATATCCAAAACAAGGCATGGTTCTTTTGTTTTTAAATCATATTTACAATGCATGGTAATGATATATAATTTATTTTACCACAAATAAATTTATCAGAGCTTATTTAAAGTTTTTCTTCATATAATCCTTTTTCTACATTTGGAGTTATTTCATTATACACACAGAGTTGGTTCTTACTACATAAATATACTTCAAATTGTTTGTTATCAACTAAAAATGTACAGCTCTAAGAAATAGAAAAATAAATTGCAACAGTGCCATTCTGAAGCTTGTTCAGAGTTCATCAATAGAAAACATTGTTTCTTTGACTTTTGAGAGTAATACATGTAATTTGTTGAATTTTAAGAGTCAATTATTTGCTATAAAGCATTCTTTTATTAGTCACTTCCAATTCCTTTTATAAACATAAAATGAACTCATAATTTAAGAAAAGCATGGCAGCAAACATGTCTAGATCATCTACTTCTAAGGATGGTCATAGACAATGGATTTTGATAGACCCTTCAACTATAATAGAAATGGATTAACATTAAACATAATGGCAAAATACCACTTCTTTTGAGCTTACAATGGTTAAAAAATAAAACAGGAAAAGGCTCTTTATAAAAGCATGAACACAGTTTTAAAAAACCTTCCCACTCTCTACTGCAGAAAACATAAATTACATACTTTGCAACCAGCTGTAATGGTAGGCATAGGCAGCTGGTCCAATTTACTGTATAGTACTATTGTACATATTGTTTGATGCACAAATTACTTATAATTTCTAGAAGTGCATCTTTGCAGTTTGATATTTTTAAGCAGCACTCCAACAACTTGAAAAGTTGTAGACTTTTGGAGAGGCTAATTCTGAAAAGGCTTTACCATTGCTGAGTGTGTTTTTCCACATCATGGTTCACAATAGTCTATTTTATATGTTCAAAAAAGTAAACAGAAATTCATGATGTTTTCCATAGTCTTTAGGAAAGGAAAGAACTTAGTGAAATTTTGATGATTTTTATGTTCTGATTCTTGAAGTTAAATCTTTCAGTTTTGTCCAAAGAAAAGTGTATTTCACCTCCAAAATCTGTCATTATCATAATAAAGACAAATGATTCAGATATTCAGAAACAATTGGATCTGGGTCAATTACATTGAAAAATAATCTGTGAATTTAAGTACAGAGCTATTAAAAGTGTTTATTTTTTCAAACCAATGGGGGAAAAGCAAGCACCTGATTAAAATCAAAAGGTCACTTTACCCACTATGACGCTGTAAAGGGATTCTGAATAAAAAATTCTTCTCTGAATCTGAATTTGTCCTTTCATAGATGCCAATGTGAAAGTCAAGAGGAGGTATCATTAAAAATTCCAATTCTCCCTTTTAGTTCATTGCTACCGAAAGTTAAGTGTTCTGTGATGGCTTCTTCTGAAATATAGAAATCCTTTGTTTTCTGGATTCCACAGATCTTTGGCCAGTTTGCACAATGCTGCCACAAAGTACCACCCAGACTCATGTGCCACTGAAGACATGGGTCCACTCTGCTGCCATCCTCACCTGTCTGATTGAATCCTTTCTATTCTTGTACTATAAAAGTGATATATTTTCTATCAAAAGTGGAATTGTAGAGGTTCTGGAAATTAACAGTGAGTGGGTCCAAATCAATTATCAATGATTTCCTCCGTAAACACTCCTTTACTTTTTAATGCTTAGGGCATTTTCCTTTAAAATATTTGAATAATCAAATGAAGATTAACTCATTGTAACTCTTTAACAGGTCACTTAAACTGATCTTGACCCAGTGTTCTGAGCATATTATATACACTCTTCCATATATTTCCTGCATTCATGAAAGTCTTTAAATGCTGACATTGGTTTTATCTGGATTTCTTGTAGGAAGCTCCACATTGCTTTATATAGGAATAGTCGTCTAACACAATAAGTCTATACATCTATGTGTAAGTACATGTTTGTGAATAATTTCAAGTTTTTATTGGGTTTCAATGTATTTGACATGTTTCTTTATAATTCATAAAATGCTATCTCTACTATAGACTTTTCTTTGGGTACAATATCCATAGGTTTCATGGTGGTGGCTTCTTCTTCTTCTTCTTCTTCTTCTTCTTCTTCTTCTTCTTCTTCT
>JAJEJO010001562.1:15562-60986 GCA_020662805.1 Glaucomys volans
TCTACCATAGTCTGCTCATCATTTAATCATTAAAGGAAAAAAAAAGGAACATCTATATTTCTTGAGTTTTTTTTTTTTCTCTAGCCCTGAATTTCCTCTAAATTATAATGCATCAAGCACAAACACAGACTTCTTATTGGAACTATGTTTCTTATTAGAGTTTTTTTTTTTCAGATTTTGAATTTCTTTTAAATCTGCAATGACTCAATCAATAGGACTGGGAACATTGCTTTTGAGAAAGACCCATTTATTTGCTGATGAGAAAGTCCAATTCCGACTGGGGAAATTTACCTGAGTCCAGCCTTTTCAGTTTAATATTATACCTGTCATCTAGAAGAATAAATCCTAGTACCCATCTGGATTGAAGGAACAAAGTTACTTATAATTTTATAAAAAACAAAACTATGTAATGTAAAATTTCAAAGAAGTCAGACAGTGCTATAAGGACCTATAAGGAGTTATATGGGAAATTCTCATTTTTTTCTACTATTCTTCTATGTCCAAAGTTGAAGGTAGGTTGTGCTATAGGGTTCACCATGTCTTTTTAACTAAAACCAGTCATGCTACTTTTCTTCTAGTCTGGGCTGCATGGAAAACTAAGTCTTATGTGCTATATCACTCCACAAAACAAGATCCATAAAACTTTAATACAGTAGCCTCTCATCATAGGAGGTAAATATAGTTTCATCACTGAACTCAAACTGCCTTGTTTGCTTATACCATTCTTTCCACTAAATGTAAGCATGAATTTATAGGGTTAACTGCTGCAAATCTGATTCTTCCATAAAAGAATGAAAAAAAAATGAAAACAGTAAATGTCCTAAGACTTTGAAAAAAGTGAACAACAATTTCTTTCCAGGAGGAAAAAAAATCCCTACTTTCCTCCAACAATGTGGATTTACACAGATAAAAGTATATTTGTACAGAATCTCTGAAGGTTTATTTAGATATGAAATCCATTATGATCTCTTGTCTTTATGCTTCTTTATCACATCCAAGGGTTAACTGCAAAACTGGACTTTTGCTTCTGTCCAGTAAATCTGTCACAAATGAATCAGGATAAGAAATACATGTAAATTTTTAACATCTCTTTCTTTTCAAATTACAACAAATAAGTGGAATTTTCTCCTTCAGTCTCAAATGTACTTATCACAATATTGGGTGAAACTAGAAGACATTTCTTTAAAAACTCTGAAGGCATTCATACTTGTCATTTATATAGTCTTGTTTGGAGCAAAAGGCAAAGAATTCACAAATATCATGACCTAAGCACCTGTTTCAAATTAAACATCAGCCTTCAACTTGCAAAATAATTTCTTGATAATTAAACAAATTTCATCAAAAGACCCATATCAGTTGATTTTTTTCTTCGTGGAGAGTCAGCAGGATCCTTGCATCCTAAGGGTTTCTTTCTGTGTTGAGTGTGAAAGGTGGAACAAAAGAAAATCAGTCTTTTTCATTCCCAATTATGGAGGCAATGTAGAGAAAGGTGTCCGTTTTTCAGTAGGCAATGTAGCAGGACTACCTGCCCTAGAACACAACATCGAAATATCTGCCACATCCTGAATTCAGAGTTTTGTTCTGAGATGAATATAAGCCCCTAACATCAGGAAAATGTTCCTCTTATGTGATAAGAATTCTCCCATTCTCCAGCAGGCACAATTGGCTTCTTGGACTGGGCCTGCTGGGACCCAGAGGCCACATGGCCTGAGGGCCACGGTGTGCCTCACGCCTTACTCTGCTGTCTTTGCTTCTTCTCTGTATGGCTTCTTAATTTGAAGGCAGAAGGATATTAAACTGAAAGGAGCATACAGTGACTGTTTTCCATTCCTCAGGTTACTTTTCCTCCTTTCGTGTATCAGGGAGTACCATTAACAAACATCTTGTTTCTTAAGTTAAAGAAAGATAAATATCACCTTGCTTTAGTTTGCTAGTATTGCCATAGCAAAATGCTATGAATTATGTGGCTTAATGAATAGAAGTTTATTTTCTCACATGGTTATTTTCTCACGGTGGCTAGAAGTAGAAGATTCTGGTATTGGCAGAATTAGTTTTATCTGAGACTTCTGTCCTTGGTTTGTACTGGACCAGCTTCTTCCTGTATTTTTGCATTGTCTTCACTCTGTACTTGTCTGTGTCAAATTTCCTCTTATTAGGACACTGATTATACAGAATTAGAAACAACTCTAATGATCTCATTATAATTTGGTTACTATATTAAATCTCCAAATATGGTCACATTCTGAGGTATTAGAAGATGTCAACATATAAATTATGGAGGAACACAATTCAGCTTATAACAGAGACTTGATATTTCCCTCATTATCCTCACTCCCCTGCTTCCAATCACTATGCCTGTTGATTCTACTTATTAAATAAATTTCTGATTTGTCTACTTTCTCCATTACACTCCACTAACTTAGTCTATGATAACAAGTTTCACTAGACTGGACCAAAGTTTACCAGTTTTACCCTTCTTCAATCATTTCTCCATATTATGGTTAGAATGTTATTTTCTGTAATCCAGCTCTGACTATATTGCAATAGTGACTGTAGCAAGCAATGTCAGGAGCTCAGCTGAGTTGCAAGAGCAAGGTGGTGGGTATCAGAGGAGCCTATTAAAAAACAAGACAAAAATGAAAGCTGAGCCTTTAATCAGCTACTACCACGCATGAGCCAGCATCTAAACTACAGAAAATGCCAACTTTCCTAATTCTGTTTTCTGCTATGAAATAACAGCACAGATAAGGGGATTCTCTTACTGTTGGAGCCCGAACAAAATACTTTGATTCTGGGCAGGTAGAATGGATAGCAAGAGTACATGGAAGAAAGAAGGAACAGCTAGGTGTGAAAACAAAGTGGGCACTGAGTTGGGATGTGGAAAAGTGTCTCCTCTCCCTGGTATAAGGAAGCCTGAAGAAGACTTGTGCCCCAGGCTTCAAATAGAGAGCTGGGAATGGAGTCATGGGGGCCAGTAACACAAACTCACTTAGAAGAATGACTGGCCAGGGGACCCTGAGTTTTTTTATTGCAACTCCTTCAAGAGATTACAATATATGGGCTGTGCACAATGTATAGTATGTGTATTTGAGGTCCAGGGCAGCTTTCACCAGTGAAGGCTGCCAGGCAAATCCTTTGCAATTGCTTCTGGTCAGGCATGAAAAATCAGAAGCCAGACTCCTCTAGAAATAACAAAGAGGTTTAAATTATACATTTTGAGGTTAGAATTTTGTGTTCAAATCCTGACTCTGAAATATATAAACTGTGTGATCATAAGAAAGTATCTTAAGCTCTCAATACTTCACTGTCTCCCACTCCTAGTTATATGTTATAATAGTATACACATTTCAGAAATTTTGTGTTTCAGTTAATAAAAGTAAAATTCTTACAACATCACCATGGATATAGTAGTTGATCCACACATGTTAGCAATCATTATTATACCTATGATCATTATTTTTATGATTTTGAAGGGGAACACAGATTTTAAAATGTATATTAAAATTAATTTAGTGAGGTAGCATTTCAAGTTAGAAATAAAGGTATGTTTCTATAAGCAATTTAAAAGAATAATAAAAAGAAAACGTGGTCATAAGGCAGTAGAAATTATTCTTTCTAAGTTTTTACTAAGGTGAAGCAATTTAGTTAAATGTTTCTACATGTAAAAATGGAATATACTTAAGAATATTAAATACTAAACAGGAAATTATGCTGAACAGACATATATTTCCATCTCAAACATGAAGCATGTAGAGCCCTTATCTTTTCTCTCAAAAAATAGTCTTATGTCACCATTCTGGTGCCTTGAATCAAAATGTATCAGTATATTGAATGCAATCATAAACTCAATATACTGGTCTTTCTATGAAAGAGAAAAGTTTTATATAATTATTTAGGAATAACCTTATTAATTTGGGGGAAAGCATAGATCAACTCAATAAATACATATTGCAATAATATGATCCCTTGAAATTTCTCACAATTTAATATGGAAAAAAAAGATCAAGATGAAATCAGTATCACAGACCAATATTTATTTAATATGAGATATAGGAAGCCTAAAATTGTTTATAAATGCTCATTAGCAGATCTTAGAGGATTGTGAAAAACACAAGGTTTTCTAAATCCTTGTAACCCTGAATGTCAAATGTTTCTAGCAGTGAAAGTGGCTGCATTCATTAAGTTAATAAAATTCAAAGTGTTTGTAATAATTCTAACCCTTATAGGAAGATATTTTGTATGTATAAACAGTAACACTAGACTATTAAACTTAATTTATGATCATAACATGAACGAGAGGGATTTTAACCATTTTTTACTTTTTAAGACTGTTTATTTTTAGCTGATGCATAATGACACAGAAATTGTACACATTATGGGGTACCATGTGATGATTTAATACATGTATACATTGCATAACAGGTTAAATAAATCTCTCTCCTCAAACGTTTATCACTTCTTTATGGTGAAAACATTCAAAATCCTTTCTTCTACCCTTTTCAGATATACAGTATACAATGGTTATTATAGTCACCAGACTTTGACCATATATCTAAAAATGTTCTCTTATTATTATTTTTTTTAATGTTGCTAGAATGGAACCCAGGGTCTTGTGCATGGTACATAAGCACTCTGCCACTGAGGTTCATCTGTACCTAAAATTAAATTTCAAAAACAAGTTGCATTTCACTGTTGACAGTCTTCATTATTAGACACTACAACCACTTGCATTAAGCTTATCTGAAAAACTTTCTCCGAGCATGCATGTCTTCTCCATTGTTTATTATCTGTTATTATCATCAGTTAATCATGTGCCTTTATTTCTTTTCATATGAAAATCTGCATGCAAAAATTGTTATATTACACTATTATTTTCCCTGTGAACTTGGTGTTCCCACTTACCTGCAAGGCTAAGTGAACAACTTTGTTAAAAATATAAGCAGGTAGTGACAGACTAGAAGATAAATTATTGAACACTGAGACTCAATTTGTAACAAATCTATATCTCACATGCCAAAATCATTTGGCTAACCATAGTTTCAGCTATCCAAGGGAACACTTCAAAGAAATAGATACGAGGGAGGATGAGTCTTTGAACTAGGAGGTTCCTTTAGAGTGTAAATACGAATTGCCAAAACCCACAGATGTTCACCACATGAACAGGTGAAAAAATATCACTCTTTCAAATATATTTATCAAAGTCTTTTCTGCCTTTCTATAATTCTATTTTAAATGGGCTTACTTTTCAGCTGTTCTCAACTTAAAAACCCTAATAAGTAAAGACAGATTGTATGACTTCATTAACAATGGTAAACCAGAATCTCAAGGCCTTTTCTGGGCCTCTTTTCTTGGCATATGTAATTTTCTAATTGCTGTTCTCTAAAACAAGAGCTGCAATTAGAAAAATGTTATTTGAGGACACAACTGAACATTATCTGGCATTTTAATTTGTTTTCTAGCATTGAATCACTGTAATGGAAATTCGACTTTACATTTTGGTTTGTCATAATCACAAGCAATTGAGCTTATGGCTTATCCACATATATGGATTTCTTTTTCAAATCTTAATTGTATCATAGGCATACTCATTATCCTTCATGCAAAGTTTATTGGAAATACCCTAATAGAAATTAGTGCAAGAAGTCAGGAAAGCAAATTTTTTTTTTATTGTATTCGTGTATTTGGTTACTAGTAGCACTGTTGACTTACTGAAATGGATTACATTAAATTGAAAATGACCACAAATTCTCTGCAACTCCGCCCAATTGGTAGACAACAATTCCTTTCCCCTTAAATTTGGGTAGGAATCTGTATCTCATTTGGCCAATAAAGTAGTACACAAAATTTTGGGACCTGTAAGTCTAAATCGTAAGTGTGACTAGTTCCATTCAAGCCTCTTTGGAACACATGTTGATTGAAATCAGCTGCCAATTTGGGAGGAAGCACAATGTAGGCCCATAAGGAGGCACATGAGAAGAGTAACTGAGACACCTAGATGTCACCCTGACTGAACTCCCTATGGACAGTCAAGCCTAAGTTGCCCATTTTATGAATAGACTAGCTTGGAAGTGAATCTTTCATTCTCTGTCAATTCATCAACTGCTGCTACATCAGGCAGAGAAAAAACATTCCTGTCATGCCTGCACAAATTGCAGATTTGTGTTTAAAATTATTGACATCATTTTAAGTGAATAAATTTTGAGATAGTCATGCTTTAATAGACAACCAACCAGAAAATAATGACCCTGGTTTAAATTGAAGTATTCAAGAAATAAGGGGATTGGATTTTTCCTTTACTTATTTTATTTGTTGTTTTCCTTTATTCTCTTTATATTTGAGTTATTAATGCAAATTTTCATTGCCTACAAATGGTAGCTGGGGAAAGTCTGTAAAACTTAAAATTTCTCTTAATGGATCATTAAGGTGATTATTTCAGCTTCAAGAGAACACTAAAGGCCAGTTTTGCTAGACATCCCCCAATGTTTTCTTATAAGAAGTTGCTTTTTGTTTTTAATAGAACATCTTCTATGTAAATAATTCTTAGTGTTTGGAATCTAAAGAGCAGGAGTTAATCTGGTCAAAATGACATCACTCTGTAGGCTAGAAAATACATGTGAAATGAAGAACCTGAGGGGAAGAACACTATGGCTATGGTGAGAGAACAGTAATTCCCCTGAACCCTTCCTCCCAACTTCAATGAATGATAGACTCATGCAGTAAGTTGCACAGAAACAAAAGGTAGGATTCCAATTTGTTTCTTCTATCTGTATCAGTTTGCTATTCAATTCAGAATGAGTGCTATTCAAATCACATCTCATATATCACCATTTCCATTTCAATCTCTATGGTTGGTCACCATCCTTCCTTAACTTTAGGGCCAAAATAAAGGAATTACCTTTCCCCCACCACTGAAATCCATTTCAAAAGAAACAATTTTCAAATAGAAAAT
This sequence comes from Glaucomys volans, assembly GCA_020662805.1. Classification (NCBI taxonomy): domain Eukaryota; kingdom Metazoa; phylum Chordata; class Mammalia; order Rodentia; family Sciuridae; genus Glaucomys; species Glaucomys volans. The sequence continues at coordinate 22,512 of JAJEJO010001562.1, forward strand.
TACACCAAGTGTGTACTGCTGAAATGATAATGCAGTGCCTTTATACACCCTCCAATTTGTGCAAAGCCTGATTGCCAACCCTTTGTCCAGGTTCCAATGTTTTAACCACATACATCTGTCACTCTGACACTTTCTTGCCCTTTCCTATGACAGAAGCTTGCTTTATGTTTTAAATACATTAACCTGAATCTTCAAGTAGCAGATTCCTTTCCATTCTCATATCTCAGAACTCAACTGAAATATTCCACACTTCAATTACTCAGTGTTAGTATTTCATAAAAATAACTACGGTGCAAAATCATTTTGTCAATTTATTTACTTGCTGCTCATTTAATATTCCCCTAACCTCTCCCAGTACAAAAGAACAGAGAACATGCTTTTTCCAGTACTGGAGCTGAGAAATGTATTGGCTTGTGGTAGGTTATGAATACCTTATTAGACATACAAATAAATGATTATTTGTTTCTTATAATGTTTGTTGAAGGACTTTGAACCATGTAAGAGGCATAACTCTAAACATCCCCAGTCAAATTCTGTGGAAGCATAATTTTGAAAGGTCTTTACTTAAACTTCTGCATGTAGTGCAGATATATCAAGTGATTACTTTCTAAGTTTAGACTGAGGCAAAGTTGAGAATAAAAAATTATCCAGTCTCAATATTTCCTTTTGATTTGAAACTTTTTATAAAAATTTTTACTCTTTGTAAGTTTTCATTGCTATTATAGTTTTTCACTCAAATGAATTCATTCAAATTGAAAAATCCTCCAATGGTCTTCAAAAATTACCTCATGAATATAAAATACAAATAATATAGTTCTATAAAGAAAGGGAAAATGAGTCCTATAGCTGAAAAAGGAATTCAGTTCTCCTTTATGGTCACTGTATGCATTTGATTATTGTAAAAGAATATTTGATTGTAAAATTTCAGTAATTAAATTTTTTAACTTAATCCACATAATAACCTGAAAGTTACAGAACTATTTTTATACCCAGACAGAAGTGTTAAATAACTTTCCTTACCTAAGCCATACATCCAAACTGTGTTGAAATTAGCATTCAGACCATGGCAGACACTCTCTTGGCCACGAGGTCTTGATTATTATTCTCTACTGCCTCCCAATGGAACTTCTAGGTTCTCAGCATGTACAGAGTTATTCACTATATTTGAGACAGTGATCTTTGGAGTTAGGCCCTAAAGTTCAAACACCAGTTCTGCCATCTGCTGTTTTCCATCATTTTAAAATTCTTAAACTTTTCTGAACTCCATTTTTCCAATTTATGTGAAAAATCTTTCCCACCTCTCAAGAGGTAGAAATGAAATATTTTACATAATGAGAAGTGTCCAACATTATATTTGACAGATGCCTTGTGATTAATAAATGTTAATTTCCATTCCACAGTTTTTAAAATGACAAGGAATATGTATAGAAGTCATGGTGTGTATCATCATCATCACCATATATGATTTTAAGGAGTTCTACTCCTGTTCAATGTGTCATTCAATAGAAAAGAGCTGACTTCCTAAACAATTTAAATGTGTCTTTGCCTGAGAGTGAGAAACTGTCCATCAATTAAAGAAATGTGCCCAAGTTTGTCTTGTAGGTTTTAATCCAAGATATCATTCACAGGACTTGAAAAATGTATAACTATATTTGGAAGTAAGCTCAAGATCATAATAAATTATGATTGATAGTAGTTCTGGGTTAGTGACAATGGTGGCTTTTTAGAAAATTAAAATTACAGCTGAAAATCCTACATGGATCTGCATGAGGACTCAGAAATAATCATGCCATTGAAAACAGCTTGTAGCTCTGCTCAGCAGAACACCAGTGTGTGGAGTGAACAGGGCCCAAAGCCCAAACTAGGTTCTATGCCCAAGTTGCCAGTTATGCACTGGGAAGACACAACCACAACACCAAAAAAATAAAAAGCATGATAAATTAATCTTCAAATACACCCTCATCATACTCTGCACACACAAAATCAGCATGCAGGCAAGCAGGATGTCAGGACCTTGTATGTTTTTATGCACATATACACAAATACATATTTTGGCTAAAACCATTGTCTCTTTAACACACTCCTAGTCAACACATAATATGGTAATTACTCAGATATTTATAACTTTGTTACATTTCTTTTTCAATATAGTGTGTGAAAATATGTACCACAGGTTATTTTTTTCTCTAGAAATAAGATTCACATTCCATCATTTATTGTGCCAGTCAATAATGTTTTTCATGATTTTTCAGTGCTTGAAATGATATTGTCAACATGTTTTAATGTTCAGAGAGCACATAACACATGGTTATGTTATACTTTGTTGTTATTTTTATCTTTGGTTTGTTCTCTTTCAATAATCTTGTGCTTATATCTTTGTTTACTTGTCTAACTACATGTTTATATAAGAACCTAAGGTTTAAATTATATGTTCAATGTAGATTTTTCTTTATTTGTTTGGTTTAAATAAATAGACTGATCTTTAGAAACGTTGTGATGATTTTTGTAGTTAACAGGTTATGTTAGAATGCCATTCCACCACAGTCATATAAAACTTTGCTATAGTATTAGTTTATTTTCAAAACTCAGTATTATTTTATTTGTATTTTTATTTTTGTTGTCCTGGGGATTGAAATCAGGGGTGCCCTACCATTTAACTACATCACAGCCTTCTTTATTTTGTCTCCCCTTCCTTCTTTCTTTCTTTTTCTTTTTTTCTTTCTTTCTTTCTTTCTTTCTTTCTTTCTTTCTCTTTCTTTCTCTCCTTCTTTCCTTCTCTCCTTCTTTCTTTTTCCTTCTTTTGGACAGGATCTTCCTTAGTTGTTGAAACTGGCCTAAACTTGAAATCCCCATGCCTCTATCTCTGAGGTCACTGAATCACAGGTGTTTAGCTGCTGTACTTGGCTGAATCAGTGATTTTTGATGCTATATTGGGCAATATAGATAGTATGTTTTAATGGCTTAGGTTTCGTCACTTTTCTTTGAAAAAAATTAATTTTAGTTCTAGCAGGAAACTAAGTGAAATCCAAATTCTTGTTTCTTTCTCCCTTTCATTAATAGCTGGTGAACTTAGTACGGTGCTTTAACTTCAGCCATTGCTTCTCATTGTGAACTTAGGAGTTTTCCATCATGCAAGTGCAATTCAGGGTTCAGTCAAGGACATGGGTAGAGTTTGTGGATTCTGTGTCTCCCATTCTGTAATTTTCTTATTCCCTGAATTTTCCCTCCCATTTTCCAGCCACTTTCACAGGTGTGAATTCAGGCTTCTCTCTTTAAAACATCATGATTTTAACTTTCTGCTTGAATCAAAGCCATCATCCTCAAATCTCACTGAGAGGATCACTGGTGAGAGCTGCTTAAAGATGAGCTGGGTACAAGACAGTAGTTTGGTTTATTTTTTGTTGTTTGTTTTTTTTTGTGCTAATGGGCTGATTTGTTTTCAGCTTCTGGATGCTTTTCATTACTGCACTGGTATTCAAGCAGTTGGATTCTCCCTATACACACACATACAGAGATTATGTTACTAACTTGGGAACATTACATAGAATGTTTTAGTTTCCTCCATCATTACCTAATGCAAAACTCTGGTAGATGTAAAACATGCATGGTGTAAAAGTAACATTTTAACCTTGTAAGAGTGCAATCCAGTGTTAATTACGTACTTTGATATTGTTGTGTAACTATCACCACTAACCCTCTCCAGAGAGCTTTTCATCATCTTGTAAAGAAACTACAAATTAAGGAATTCCCCTCCCCCTCCACCCTCTAAAAACTACTGTGCTGCTTTCTATTTCTATGAATTTGTGTATTTGAGATACTTCGTATAGGTGAAATCATACAGTATTTGAACTTTTGACTGTGGCTTCTTTTACTCAGCAGAGTATCTTTGAGGTTCTTAATATAGTAGAAGTTATTAGAATTCCATTTTTTTCCAAGGTTGACTTATTCTGTTATATGTCTATCTCACACAGCAGATGCATTAAACTCATATCCCTTGATTCTTTTATATTTATTGATTTACTTGTACATTTCACTAACATTACTAAATTTTCAAAAATAAACTAACTTTTCTATCTCCATTAATAAGCTATCATGTTATTTCTTGTTATTTTTTCAAGTTTATTTTTGCATGTGACTTTAAGATTCAATTTATTGGGTTACCACCCAGCACCCTCCCTCTTCACACCTGAACATAGCCCAGTGGGTACATTTCTGGCTTTGTATCTAGAGGATTTTAGCAATTAAAATACAAAGTCCTATTCTAGTCACACAATATGCCATTTGATTTATTCCAACTTTTATAGACATGCTTTTAGACTGTATATTATTCCTAGGCATTATAAGCTTGGTAATGTATATTAAAGGATTTTCTATTATACACCAGAATTTATTATTGTTTTTGTACAACAAATAATAGTTTTGCATATTACTTTCACAAAAACACATCTAACTGCTTTTGGTTAAAACAATATCAGGTCATATCTTGGATTTATCAAATACGTTATGATATATGTAGACTAGAACACTTTTAACTTTGTTCTAAATATTTTAATTTTTCCTCTTAAATAGTTAACTTGGCTTGAAACATTTACTATTACTTTAATGAGATTTTTTCTGGTATATAGATCTGGTAAGTATAATGATCATATATAATCTAAGATGTAATCTTATTTTTCAGTATGTTTGCACTTACATTGTATAAATTGAGAAAATTCCATAGCGAATATAATTCATTAAAACAAGCTTTCAGCATTAGTGAAAATATTGCCAATATTTGCACATGGATAAATAAATAAATGTATAGCATAGAGATATTTTCTAATAATGTATCATTTACATTAACAAGTATCCATGTTAGTATAATTAACAACACTGCATTTTGCTGTCATACGTTATATTTGGATTTTTGATTATTCGTGTTTTATTGAAGATGACTATTGTTTGTCATGAACTTTCTTTTTATCATTTCATTAAACTGATAATTTATGTCAGTGCTATATTTAAAAAATCCTTTCTATTATACACTGAAATTTATGTATTTATTTATTGTGTTTATTTAACAAAAGTATTAATTTTGTATAATTAATTTTACAAAATGATATATCTTGGATTTCTCCAATTTGTTATCTTATATATAGTCAAGAACAATTATAACTTTTTCCTGTTTTCATTTTTCTAAGAATTGGGATAGAAATGCCTTTCTAGACTAATTTGAAATGAGAATTACATTGTCTGTTTTAATAAATGTTTGTAGTGAGGTTGTTAGTTTGGCTCCAATTGATCCAGTGTCTTGTGAGCATAGAGTGCAACTCTGCCCATCATGTGGCCATATCCAATGGCCACTGTATGTCCAAGGAAAAACCAATCAAAAAGTCATATTTTGCCAGGCGTGGTGGCACACACCTGTAATCCCAGCACTTGGGAGGCTGCGGCAGGAGGATCTAGAGTTCAAATCCAGCCTCAGCAACTTAGCAAGGCCCTAAGCAACTCAGTGAGATCCTGTCTCTAAATAAAATGCAAAATAGGGCTGGGGATGTGGCTCAGTGGAGGAGTGCCCCTGGGTTCAATCCCAGTACCAAAAAAAAAAAAATAAAAAAATAAAGTCATATTTTAACCATGAACTGGCAAACACACATATTACCTAACTCAACATTTATATACTAAATAACTAAGGCACCTAAATAAAAATCATAGGATCAAGGAGAAATGACAAAAACCCAGCTTATTTCTAATTATTGTGAGTGATTTCTGTATGTACTTCTCTTTTCTATAGGCCAGAGTAAAAAGTTTTTATTAAAAACTGAATTTTAGTCCAAATTCTGCCTTTTATTAACTTTGTATTTGTGATTGAAATACTTTTCTGGGCTTGGCCGCTGTATTTATAAAACTGAATGTTAATGACACTGTTATTGTAAGTTTTTGTGGGTACTTTTGGAAGGAATTTGCTTAGTCTTATTAAAATAACTTGTGGTACTATTACTTGAATTAATTTAACTTCTGGAAAAGTACTGGCAAGAAACAAAATCTAATCTTCAATATTAAAGGAAGAGAGTTTATATTCTTTTAGTTAATAATATAGCAAAGTTTGTAAAAATGCCCACAGCATCTAATTCAAGTGGGTGTGTTCATCGCTGGCTGTAGTTACTCTTCGCATGGATTCTAATGACCTCATCTCCTCCCACGTGCATATTTTTTTAGTCTACCTGATAAACTGTTGAGCAAATTTGTTCTCAGTTGCTAATCAGTTTAATGTGTAGAGAAGATGAGATATTTTCAGCTATCATTGACCTCACTCATCTGTAAGTTGTATTAAGTGCTTTATATTCATTATAATTATTTTTAAATTCTAATTTTAAATGTATTATTAATCCTTCTTTTCCCCAGATGACAAAAGAAAATCTGGGTGATTATTTAACAAGCAAGCACTACCAGCTGGTACTCCAGGCTGGTGGAAGTCACCATGTGTTACCACTTCATCCTACCATAAATCCTTAAAAATGAGAATGTGAAAGGAAAATTAGTTCATAAATGCCTTTGGATATGAACCATGTAGAAATACCAACATTTTAATACTATAACCAGTCATCAAAGAGATGGAATGGGAAATGAAGGATATCAAGAAAATTTGATATGCATTAATTAGTTTAGCTAACTTATGTGACTTCCATTATAAATCCTTTCAAATTGCCTTAGCACTAAGATAACACACTTAGAATTTAAATGTAAACAATGCCTATTAATTTCAAAACAATTTAGTCTGACGTAAATATATAGAAGCAATGAAAAAATGACTCAACAGAGAGAGGATAGTGTGTATTAATTTTATTTATTATTTTATTTTATAGTTATATCATTGCTTTATTGATTTTCTTTGTGCAATCATGCTTTATATGGACCAGTAACTAGTTTATTTTCTTTCATTAATTCTGAAGTGTGGGTTCTATTATTAACTCATAAACTACTCCATTGACTTGCCTCTTCTCTTTAGGTACTCAGTGAAGTTTTGATTAACTGTAGAATTGACACTTCAAATTATTGAGGACTTTTCTTGCAGAACTTTCAAAATGTCTATAGAATAAAACAAAAATGTAATAAAATGTATTTTAGATGTTATAATTTTCAAAACTAAAGAAAACATTTTTTGCATTGTTCAATCTATTTTATTGAATCAGGAGGACACAATTATTATTTTGTGCTACAGAGGAACTAAGGCCATCACTTTACTAAATGAGGCACAGTCTGAGACAAGTGTGAAGGGCTCATGAAATAGATATTAGCTTTCTTTCCTTTTCATTTTCCTACTTCTCCCTCCTCCATTGAACTGGATGTGGGCTTTTCATTCTGACTTCAGGAATTGACTCCTTCAGGAATATTCTCATTAAGATTTATGTGACCCTGAACTGCTCTGAGCTGTAAGATAAAGACAGTAACTACAGGTGGCAATGCTCCTTTCCCTCTGATGTTTTCCTTTAATGGTAAATTTGGGTGGCAACAGCACAACACATAAAGAGGTGCTTGCTTCATCCTCCCTGCCCTTTGCAGAAGGTCACATCCATCCCTTCGAGGGATCTGTGACAGGGTTGTGGGCAACACACACACAGGTCTAACACTCAGCTGGCTCCTTGCATTTAACTTGGTATTATAATATTTTATTTTGACGGTCATAATTAGAAAGAAATAGGAAATGTTCTGTTATGGTGTGATAGCCTCTAACTGAGAGAGAGGTAAGAGGGCAAAAGTTGAACCAAAGTGGTGTCATGGAGGAAGGGAAAACTGAAGGCTTCCATGGCCAGTTTGACCTCATGGAGATAGCCTGAGTGGTGTGAAACACTATCATAAATGAATAATTTAAACTTTCAGTGCTCTTTAGCAATTTAAATTATCAACTGAATATTTCAAGTCTGCAGGAACTTATTTTGTTTCTAAAAGAGAAATAAAAAGTAGATGATTTTTATCATGGTAAGTGAGAAAAATAGACAATTTTAAGATAAGGTTTTCTTTTCTTAACATTCACTTATAAATTGTTAGTTTGGAATTCAGAGTGACATTTTTTCCCATATAAATAAGTTTATGAAATCTGACTGTATTTCCAAGTAATCTCTGAAGGCCATTTCAGAGCCCCATCATTTCATTTCTCCATGCCTCATTCCAAGTAATGTTTGACAATTTTCCTTCCCTGCCCCTTATATGTCATCTTGGTGGTGCCCCATACTGAGTCCAGCTGCACATCTGGGCTTTTCCCTTTACCTTGTTTAAAACTCCAATTTACAAACTTAGTTCTAATCAATATTCACTTTGTTATTTTTGCCAAGCCACAATTTTGATAACATTATTCCAATTTCACAATATTAGACTCTAAAGATGCCTTTCTACTAAGAATGAGTAACAATTACAGAATACTGCTGTGATGGTTTAGATTTGAGGTGTCATCCAAAAGTTCACATGTGAGAAGATGCAAGAAGGTTCAGAGGAGAAATGATGGGTTGTAAGAGTCTTAACTCAATTAGTGATTTAAACTCCTGATAGGGATTAATTGAGTGGTAACTGAAGTGGTAGAGTGTGGCTGGAGGAGGTGGAAATTGGGGCATGGCTATGGGGTATATGTTCTGTATCTCAAGAGCAGAGCCTCTCTCTCTCTCTGCTTCCTGATGATATGAGCTGCTTCCCTCTGCCATAATCTTCCACCATGATATTCAGCCTCACCTGGAGCCCTGAGGAATGGTGCTGGACTTCTATGGACTGAGACCTCTGAAACTGTGAGTCCTTAAATAAACTTTTCCTCCCAAAATTTTTCTGGTCAGATCTTTTAGTCACAGCAAAGAAAAAGCTGACTAAAACAACTGCTTTAAGTTATTTATATACATCATCATCTCATGTGATCATTACTACCACCTTTCTGAGACTGGGATATTTTAAGAAACTGAAACGCAGTGTAATAAAATAGCTTTTCTATGATCACAGAAGTATTCATTAAGGAGAGCAGAGATTTGAATTTATCTATCCCTGGTGTTGAGTCTGTATGGGAGAGCCCTGTGCAAATCCCCCAGGCTCCTATATCACCATGAAACTCTTTTCTAAATCTCATTTTTCCTTTGTCCTCTCTGTTCAGGTCCCATTGGGCAACTGCCTTTTGTCCTACTAGAATTCCCTGGAAGATTTCTGTGGACACTGTCAGTGTGTGCTCCTCCTCACATAGCAGAGATGAGTCAATTTACTCCCCTTCAATTTAGTTCAGAAACTGTGCTGTACATCTCTAAACAAAAGAAATGTTTGTGCTCCATGAAATTACTAGTGGTAGGAACTGTTGGAGAAGCAAATGTCAGAACATGGTAAGGCTGAGATTGAAAGCCTAGAAATAATACTTGGTTGAGCAGAGCAGCTAAGGGGCTGCTCATGGCCCCATGCTTGAGTATGAGACAGCTGATGAGAATACCCAGTTCATTCCTCTCCTTTAGACTTCATGCAAATTCATATTCAAGATTTACAATTTTTAAAATATCCTAAGGGTGACAGGAAAGCTGTTGATCTGTCAAAGTAAGATCATTAAGGCAAATCTAGGAATAGTTTTAAATGCTTGAGCTCCTCACTCATCTAGGGATAACCCCAGGTAGCAGAGTGTAAAATATGGGACTGTGCTTATTATTCTACTTTGTGAAATAAGGGAATGATTCTGAGTGAGATCAGTCCTATAAGATGAATGTATAGCAGTTGCCCATGTTGGTAGAAGTCATCCCACACAAAGACAAGTGGAAAACTACTGAAATGATGATCTATTAATTTTAGGTATGCTCATTATTTCATGTATTCATTAGTTTCACAATTTTAGAATTCTATAGCATACAAGGTCCTTTTCTGTTTCTAACAATATTTATATTTATAATAATATTAATAAACTATTTCAATGTTTGATATTATCACCATTAAATATATGCTATAATAGAAACAGAGAGAAAAAAATCTGGGGAGCGATATTGAGGATCAAACTCAGGTCCTAGCACTTGCTAGACAAGCGCTCTACTGCTGAGCTACATGCCCAGCCTGAGATATATTTTTTTTACAGTTTTATAGGCAATGATAGTGGATTTGAGTTTCATATTGAGTAATGTTCACCCTCTAAATCAATACACATTTCTCTAAAGCAGGGAACATGTATAACTCAAGATAATAAGTACTATGTAATATAGATTATAGAAATTATTACAGGTACGTCAAAGTGTTCAGTCATGATGTCATTTAAGATGAAAAAGGAATCAAGAGAAATTGAGAAAATGTAGATTGTAAATAGCAATGTTAGAAGAGGAAGACAATTCACAAAACTGTTTTCCATATTTAATATATATCTGATCAGATCCAAACACAGTGTGTTTTACAATTTAATACAATGAGAGGGATAAGAAGGGAGCTCACTGAGGCAAAAGTGGTTCTATAGGGTGGTAAATTAGGTTAGAATAGGTGACAGTCTACGGAGTACAATTGGAGTAGCACTAACATTTTAGACTACATAATATATGTTTATTTTTCTTTGGAAAACATGTTTTATAGTGTAAGATGATCAGCCTCTTCACATATTGCTGGTAAGTTACCCTTTAACTCTCATCCATTAATACATACCAACAGCAAATTGATTAGTCCTATTAGCTAGTTGACCCCACATAGCCAAAGAATTGAAATAAAGACAATGGGATTTCCCTTGAAACTTACAGAGACAGAATTGTAAAATTAGGAAATTGCATAATAGCAGTAGGTTTAGGAACTCAAGCCTGGGATTAGGCAAGAAGAATCTGGAGGTTGCAATCATTGATATCCCTATGGCTGAATGTTTGTGTCACTCCACAAATTCGTATTTTGAAGTCCTTCAGTGCAATGGTATTGAGGGTATAACTTTTGGATGGTTTTTAGGTTTAGATGAGGTCAGGAGGGTGGAGGTCCCACATTAGAATTAATGCCTTATAAAAAGAGGAAGGGACATCAGAGCACTTTCTCTCTCTCTGTGCCATAGGAGGATACAAGAAAAAGTGGGTCCTGAAAGGCACCTAATCATGCTGACAACCTGATCTCAGAATTCCCAGCCTTCAGAACAGTGAGAAATACTTGGCTGCTATTTAAGCCTCCTAGTCTATGGTATTTTGTTATAGTAGCCTGCACTGTCTAAGAGAGATGTCAGTAACAATTGTTTTCCTAAAGAGAGGTGATGTTACGCCTTTAGCAAGCATAATGAATCATTGTCTTGATAAATGCTGACCAGTAAAGATGGTGATGGAATCCATGTAAACTCTCTTTGTGAACAGTCAAGTAGTACCTTTTAGGTGATTCTAAAGATCCATCAGGGATGTTTATACTTTAACAAAGCAGAGTCCCTAAGAAGATGACATAAAAAAATTCAAACACAATCTTATTTTAAAGAAACTTAAAAGTTTAGAAAATTAAAAAAGAGACAGAGGAAAAATATTTTTACACTTATTATTATGTTATTTCATTATTACATTAAACAATATTTTTCAATAATTAAAATGAATTCAAATGATTCCTAACTATAGACCTAATCCATACCTTGGGGAAACTAGGATATTTCTAAAAGGAGTTGAAACAAATATCTTTTATTTTTGAGCAGTGTTAGACATTTCCCCTAAGGAATTTTAGCAATAGTAGAACATTATTTTTAAATTAACTTTTTCATTAAGTGCTTGTTTCCCTTGAAAAGGGAGCAGCTGTTAGTGCTGGCAGACTTTTTTCCCCCAATCTATGAGTGCAAATCAAAAACAATTTGTTTTGTGAATAATCTACAGTATGACAATTTGTCTACAAATATGTCACTGCCTGTTTACTTCAGTATGTGTCAATTGGATTTAGCCCCTTATTTGCAGAGAAGAGAGTAAGGCAATCTTGACAGCATTCCTGCCTGCCGGTCTGGCACTATAGCCTCTCCCTCAACTTCCTGTTGCCACTGAGAACCACAGGGAGTGAGAAGCCACACACTGTGCAGAGTGTGTGCTTAGCAGGACTAGGCCAGCTACAAAATTAGAGACCTGGGCTCTCGGAGAGAATAGAGAGCTGTTCACACAGGGGCAGATCTTTTTGTACAGCACTTTGATTAAGTCTAGGAAGAACCTTAATAGACTGCCATTTAGTAGAAAGGAACCTTTTAGAGACAAGTGTTGGGGGGATGGAGTTGGATTTTTTCTCCTCTGTCAGCTCCCTCTATACTGAACAGCTGATGCTTGCATTAAAGGAAGATCAAATAAAAAGCTTATTCAGCATTTACCAGATTTCCAGGAAGGAAAAAAAAAAAATTGTCAGCTTTAGCTTACTTCTTTGTAAGTATATCCTTCTATGTGTCAGCTTCTATCACCCAATGTGATGTATGAATCACCATGTATTATTTAATAATATAATGACCAAAGATTTCTTTTCATAGCCAGGCCCCATATTCTCCTTGCACATAGGCACTTGCAAAGCTTGCATACAATCACAAGATTGACCTGATCTAGTGAACCCAAGAACCTTACCAGGTTGTTTCTATGGTCTGTGGATTACTCAGACAGATCCTAATATTGTTATTTTGTGACAAATGTTCCCTTTCATAGCACTCAGCAGCAGCATTAGTGTTATGATAACTGAATTACTAATCCCTATCCCTTTTCCAAATGTTTGTTCTTTTGCATATTATTTTTCTCTTCAAAATCAAGATGTAGGAAGGAAAAGGCAAACTCAATAGAGAAAGCATTTAAAGGGCAAAACAGTGCAGGGCATGAATTCACTTGTGAAATGAATGCATGTTATAGATCCTTTAAAAAAGACTTTCAATGTGTTTTGAAAATAAAATTCCAAATCAAGGGAAACCCAAGGATATTTGTCTACAGCCTCATGTATGCAAGTAGGTAAAACATTCAAGAAAGTAAAATTTTTGAGAAAAAAGCAAATGATGTTAATTTTACACTGAAACCTTTAAGTATAATTTATGGTTTTATTCATAAAGACAGAGGATGGAGGAAGTCAATACAACTTCCTTTCTCACAATGTATTAAAAAGAATATCAGAATAAACACCTTGCCCACTAATTCTACCTCAGAGCTTCCTTCTAAGGCTTGCAACAATGTTTGTTCGTTTTCTTTTTTCCAAAGAAGACTGATGACTTATTCCTAGTATTCCAAAAAACACTTCTCCAGAAAGGGAAACAGTAGGTAGAGAGCAGAATCCCATGCTTAATAAAAGTGAAAACAATCAACATTTATACACCATGGCAGAGATATGAGTCTTCTTCCTAAGATTGCCTATTGATTTTAGGAAAAACTTTCTTTGGAGTCTGTGAACAGCTAGAAAGATATAAGCATAGGAATAAATAATCAGCCCATCCAGAGCACCTTATAGTGAAATCCAAAGGTAAAAAGCTGCTGTAAGTAAACGTGCACTGAGCAATTTTAAAGATTTGGAAGAAAGTCACAGATAAACCAGCATACATAGAAGCCCTTAGCATTAAAGATGGGCACCAAATTAGATAAACAAGCAAGCAAAAAACAACTTGAAGGACCTAAAGAGTATGAAGGGAAATAAAATCACTAATAATCTTTGAAAGACAAAAGAAGGTATTGTGTGTATGAAACAAGAACCAGATACTATTAAAAAAAGAGGGTTCCTAGAAATTAAAAAAAATAGTATTAAGAACAATTTTCTGGAAATATATTAAGGAGTCAAAGTTTTGGAAAGTAAGACAGAATTTAGAAGAACTTAGAAGAATCACTCTAATGGTGTCTACATACACATTTTAAAAATTCTTCACAAACCAATTAGAAATTTAAAAAAATTTGAGAGCAAATCAATAGAACAATCAAGAAAATCTCTAGTTTTCAAATTGAAAGTATTTATAGAGTCACTATCAAAATAGAACCAAATCATTGTATGTCATTTTTAAAGGAGCAACATGGAAATTATTCAATATCCTTGGAAGGGGTGGAGGCTAGGATGCAATGTATTATTTGAACGTCTTAAAAAACCCTAGGAGCTAGAGATAATGAACTCATAGGATGGACATAGCCATGTCAGTAAGATACAAACAACTAAATTCTACAAGGTAGGTGACTATTTTTTTCAACAAATCAATTCTAAGGAGTGGAGAGAGTTGAAGAATTGTTACATAGCAAAAGGAACTTAACAGATATCAACAAATTAAAATACACAGATCATATAGACCTTATTTATTTCAATCTTTATTCAAATTACCCAAGTGAATAGAGTGCATGACCGAGAATGAGAATGAGAAATAGATGTTTAGGAGGAACTGACCATGGTCTACTTTTAAAATAACATTAAAAAAATTAACTATTTGGTAGTGCAATAGCTGCTGTGATTGTTTCTTTTAATAACTCTTATCCAGTATAGTTACACACTGAAAAACATACAATTGACATTATATATTCATATATATTTGAAAATGTATTTTATTTCCCAGTTATTTCTCTCCTCCCCTGAAAGAGAGTATGAAGGAAGTGAGTACCAGGTGAAACAATTGTAGCAGAAAATTGATTGGTGCTGAATCCAGGTAATGAACATTAAGCATTGGTGCATTATCCTCTGTTTTTTTGTATGTGTTTGCAAAATCAGATTTTTCTTTTAATTTCTGAAGCTAAAAATCAACCAAGAAAGAAAAAGATAAAATGTGAATATGTTTAGAAATATGTCTGTATTAATCCATTTTCTATTGTTGTAACCAAATACATTACAAAGAAAAGAGGTTTATTTAGCTCTCAGTTTTTGAAGATTGAAGAGCACAATGCCAGCATCTGCTCAACTCTGATGAGAGCCTTGTGGCTACATAACCACACAGCAGATGGCATCATGGGGGAAGCATGTGTGAGAGGGAGAGATTACATGGAGAGACAAGGAGCTACAGAGATTCAGTGGGCCAGGCTTGCTCTTTTAATAACAACCAACTCACATGGAAAGTAACCAGGCTCTAAGAGAACTACATTAATTTCTTCCAAGGATATTGCTCCCAATGACCTAATCACTTTCCACTAACCTGCACCTCCTAAAAATGCTACCACCTCAACATCACCACCGAGGGGGCCACATTTCTAACACATGAATCTTTGGGGGACACACTCAAACCATATCCAAACTATAGCAATATCTCAAAAATTTTTATCTCACACATTCTTTTCTGAAAGTTATTGCAGTAGATGGTTCTCAAAATGAAAAACAATACATAGAACATGGGAAATACAACACAGAAGAAAATTCCTTAGAATGATTAGATCTTTGTGCTTTCTGGGTTTGTGGATACTAGCAACACATACACACACACACACACAGATGCACTCACACACACACACACACACAGAGCCCAAAAGGCTCTTCTCCATTACATTCACAGTCATGTTGTACCAGATTATACTTCACGTTTTTGACCTTTGTTAATTTAAATAAGGCAGTATATGGGTATGGTTCTAGCAGCAATAATTAGTGTCACTGCAAAACACATTCTTTGGAAACCACAAAAGTTTTAGGAACTCAAGATAGGGTCATTTTAGGCAGACTGCACTTTTTCTCACATCTAAAAAGCACAAAGTCATGGTATTACTTCAAAATGTTAAGTAGCAAATACAATATCCCTTGGTGAGTCTCCTGGAAGAAGGAATAGAGTATTAGCCATGGTTTGCACAACCATACTAACAACTGATGTTAGATTAAGCTATGTTTTGAATGCTACTGACTTTTAGTGATTTACACCATTTCTTTAATTCTTATTTAAATCGTGCTGTGCTAAATTTAAAACTATATTCTTCCTTTCCATATTTGAAAGTAGTTTTTCCGTGGGATCCTATAACAACACTTTGCATTATTTTTAGGCACTATTTTTGCTAAAGTTTTAATGGGCAACAAAGAAAGATGATGGATAGATCGATCACTTCTGATTTAAGAAAAAAGTAAATATAGGCCTATACCTAAAGGACTTAAAATCAGATTACTACAGTGATGCAGCCACATCAATGTTCATAGCTGCTCAATTCACAATAGCTAGATTGTGGAACCAACCTAGATGTCCTTCAATAGATGAATGGATAAAGAAACTGTGGTATATATACACAATGGAATATTAGCCATAAAGAAGAATAAAATTATGGCATTTGTAGGTAAATGGATGATGTTGGAGACTATTATGCTAAGTGAGATTAGCCAATCCCAAAAATCCAAAGGCCGAATGGTCTCCTCTGATAAGTGAATGATGATGCATAATGCTGGGTAGAGGGGTGGCAAGAATGGAGGAAGAAGAGATAGCATAGAGGGAAGGGAGGGGTGGGGTCGAGCTGGGGGATAAGAATAATAACAGTATGTGTGACAGACATCATTGCCATGTGTGCATGTATGAATGTACAGATGGGGTGACTCTACTTTGTGTACAACCAGAATCACAATAGCTATACTCCATTTGTGTTCAATGAATCAAAAATTAAATAAATAAATATATTGAAAGAAATAGTGGGGGAGATCACTAAGTTGTCCAAAGTCAAAAGTGTCAGATTTTAGAAAGTGGATCTAACTTCAGGCATATAAGGCTATCTGAGCATAACTGCTGTCAAAATCACACCACAGATGCTGGTCAGGGGGAGCATGCTTCCAAGGTCATGTGACAGTATCACTTGCAGGTGCATTTCTAGTATAACTGGCATAGATACCAGGTATCTCTACTAACACTGCTGCTTGAGATTGTGGGTATGAAATGAAAACTCAGAAGTCAAAAGAATCGTTTATACTACCTGTTTAAGTGGTAAATCCTAATTAAAAATGAGAGTGAAGGATGGATTAAGCCTGGGTCACGTACCTATATCCTGGCTATAAAGAAGTTTGGTAAAGCATTCCACAAAAAATAATGAGAAAGACATGCCATGAATTCAGGAAAAGGTGTCAAATGTTGGACAACCACAAATATAAAATTTGTACTATAAGCATTTTGCAATTAATGTATATAAGCACATATCTATTTTTACTTTTGCAAATCAGCAATGACAAGGCAATCAGTGCTATCTTCCTCAATAAAAGGAGGATCATTTTTAAAAAGGCATATTCTAGGGGGTTCTTTATATGTGGTATATTATGTAATGTTAAGTGTGTGTTAGGAGTAGAGAGGGTAGAATAATTAAGATCTTACTTTCTAGTAAAATGAATCAAGCTCTTCCTCATTGGTAAGATCACTTGCTTTAGAACTTCTGGAGGCTTAATAGTGAACAAAAGGTCAAAGAGATGTATAATACTGCATGTGTGCACAGTTAGACAATCAACTGAGAACTGTGTATTGTTCTCAAGTTCTATTGATTGACCTATAGTTCAGAAATCGAAAGGCTGTTTCCAGTTTGGTCTATACAGAACCAGAACATTTCAGGTAAGAAACATATTTTGAGTTTCAGTTCTCATAGTCCTAAAATATTATATTTTAAAAAAGATACTAGAGTTACTAATTAGGAAATTCAAGTCCATAAAGGTTAAATAAATTGAAGAAAATATATTCTATAACAAGATATTAGAGATATTTCAGTATGTAACCACTAAATTTATTATTTTATTCAATGTAACTGAGTCCTGAATTTTATCCTTGGAATAGGAGCCATGAAGTGGTTTTCAAATTTTCTTTCTGTTTCAGGCTGTGGCTTGAATTGTCAGGCTGTGGCTAAAGTAGCAACTAATAGTCACAGTCCATAAAGTATGCATTGTTCTGCCTAACCTTAAATAAACAATGCTGTGTTCACAAGGTATGTATTTATTAATACTCTATGTAGGGAAAAGTGCTATAATTCAGTAGATATGTGGATATAACTTATAAAGACAGAAGCAATGTTCTGCCCTTCTAATATAGTAATACAAATATTTCAAATATCAATTGGCATGAAAACTAAAACCTAATGTTGGAAATATGCAATTATTTTAGCTTAAAATAATAGGCAAAATATATAGAATTCTATAAAAGTCACTTTAATACTTTTGGTATTTCATATATATATTGGACTGGAACTTACTTTAGGTAACTGAATCATTAGTAAGATGTAGTTCACTTTTCAACTCTGATTTCTATTAGTTTGTAAAAGGATTTTACATTTGCATTTAAATAGGAAGGAAATGTGATAAAGATTTCAATTAAAAGGCTGTCTGTTTGGGTTAATTCATTTTTAATAGGAACTGTAAATATTTTCCGTTGATATAGCTCTTACTGCAAGATCAGTTCATTGTTCTTTTTTATCTAGTTATGTCAGGTGGTGCTCAATAAAGAACACTATCATGTCAGCCTATGCTCTTTAAAGAACATTTCTCATTTCTTCATTGATTTTTTTTGAGAAACCAAAGCAAATTTCTGAATACTATTTGAGAAAACTGATGATAGTAGGTCACCCCAAAAGTACAAACAATTCTTTACACATGGATAAAATGTATGTAACTTATTAATATATTTGTGTTGAAGTAAGCATGCAAATAGATACATATGGGATAGATTTTCATTCTAAAGTTATTGATGCTAAATTTCATGGAAGGAAAATAAAAGAAACATTAACTTATCTTGAAAACTTGGCAAAGACTTCAATCTCTTCTACTTTGTAGGCATAGGTTGCATTCCCTATAAAAGAAAGATGGTCTTTTAACTAGTCTTCTTATGGATGATATACTTTAAAGTGGAGATAAGTTGGTTCTGTAATGACAATACCAATCTTGGTCTGATATCCCATCAGCTTTTTTACTTGAAAAGCCAGTTCTTTGAAATTAGGTCATAAATCTGTTTGATTTCTTGGTGTGTCCTTAGATTATAAACAAATTCAGTTAATTCCTTGAGATCAACTTAAAATATTTTATGTTAAAATCACTTGTATATGCTTATTATGCTTTCAAGTTGCTTGCTTTGGGTTTTGCTTTGTTTTGCTTAATAGGTATGAGTATATAACTTGTATTATGCTTCTTTCCTTAGTTCCTAAGAAAGTCAATAAATTTCTTCTCTTTCACTTTCTTTTCAAAAATCTAAAACGCTTTGCACTGGACATCCTTTTTTTCTTTTTCTTTTCTTTTCTTTTTTTTTTCAGTTGAAGGAATCCAAGCATTTAAATAAACAATTGAAGCATTTAATTAATATGTTCTGGCTTCCTGCTAGCAGAACATCACGCTAGTGAGTAAATGGATTAAGTTTCCTGTAATGCCAGCCAGGAGATATCTTGACAGTTGGTTTTTCATTCTCAGGTGTCTAGTTAAGGAAAACACAGGGGTCCAATTCAACCTTTAAAACTGTTATCTTTTGACTAGAAAGATTACTGCTTTGAGATGCAATGGGATTTTCCACAGTAAACTTAGCAAAGGATTATGCTTTTCTTTTCTCTCTGAATGAAGAATGGAGTGAATAGGTGGTATAAATAGTGAGAAATTCTAGAGAAAATTTCTACATAAATTATGATTTATCTCTCTTGTCTTTTCTCAAACATTATAAAAAAAGAGAGGCTTAGAGAAAAGCCCTTATTATTTTAAGAAATTGCTTCTTGCATGTTAATTCACACATACTTTGTATATGTACTCATATATTTATACAGCATACACATATATGTGGAAAAAAGAGAAAAAAATTTGAGTTTTAGAAATAATATTGTATTTCACCTTGTTTTCAGCTGTTATATTCAATTTATGGTTATCCTTTGAATCTATTTTCCCCATATTATGTCTGTATTTATAGGTAGTCTCCAAATTGACTGTTTCATGGTTGATTTTTTTCAACCATTTAAACCACTGATCAGAGCTGAATTGATTAGAGTGACTGTGGAGTAATTCAAATCACATAAGATGGCTGAGCTCACCAACAAGCCATGCCATGGTCCAATAATTTTATTTGTATGACTACAACCTAATCCACTGCAATAAGTTAGACATGTTGGACATACAAACTTTAGGAGCTATCTGCAGTACCCTTTAAGTCTTTAGTTCATTAGAATGTATTTTCTTAGCTGTTTTTGTCTCTAGGCAATGCAAAGATTAATTTTTTACTCTTCTTAAGTTTTTTATTGATAGATAAAAATGTATATATTCATGTGTCATGTCATATTCAACATAGCTATCTCAAGCATTTATCATTTCTTTATAGTGAAATATTTAATATCCTATCATTTAGTTTATTTTTTAAATGTACAGTGCATTATCATTATCTTTAGTCACCCTCTATGCTATAGCCAGAAGAACTTTCTCCTAACTATAACCTTTTTGTTGCACCTGGGATTGAATCCAGGATGCATAAAGACTGAGCCACTTCCCCTTTCTTATATTTTATTTAGAGACAGGGTCTCTGCTGACTTCCAGCTCCCGATCCTCCTGTCTCAGCCTCCTGAGCAGCTAGGATTATAGGCGTGGGCTCCTCCCCCAGCTCTAACTATAACTTTGAATCTGTACGTTAACCATTCCATATTTCCCTCTCCTCTCTTCTCTCCAGCCTCTAGTAATGACCAACTCTCAAATTTTGAGATCAACTTTTAAAATACTGTATATGAGTGAGATAATGAAGTGTCTGATTTATTTCACTTAACAAAATGATTTTCAATTCCATCCATGTTGTTGCAATGAAAGGGCTTCATTCTTTTTATGGCTGAGTATTATTACATCGTACCATAGATTCTTTATCCATTCATTAAGGCAACTTAAATTGTTTCCATTTGTTGCCTATTTGAACACTGGTATAATCAGCACCAGAATACAAATGCTTCTTTGGACATCCTGACTTCTTTTCCTTTGGGTGTATATTCAGTAGTAAGATTGCTGAATCATATTATAGTTGTATTTTTTAAAATTCTGAGGAACTATCATAGTGTTTTCCATAATGACTATACTAATATGCAATCCCCCCAATAGTGTACAGGGGTTGCCATTTCTCCACAATCCTGCCAGCACTAGTTAACTTTCATCTTTTCAGTAATAACTTCTAACCAGAGTGAGGCTGTATTTCTGATGAATAGTGATGATGGGCAATTTTTGTTTCATATATCTGTTGGCCATTTATGTCTTCCACTGAGAAAAATCTGTTTAGGTATATTGTGCATTTATAATCAGATTATTTATTTATTCTTGCTATTGATTTGAGAACCTTATACATTCCAGATATTAGCCCTTTGCGTATGTGTAGTTTACAGATATTTTCTTCTATACTATAAGTTTTCTTTTCCTTCTAATTTTTTCTTTGCTTTGTGGAAGGATATCAGTTTGATGATGTCTAGGTTGACTATTTTGCTTTTGTTTCTATGCTGTGGGGGTCTTATCTAAAAAAAGTCCTTAGTCATTCCAATGTTCTAAATTTTTTTCAGGTAGTTTCATAGTTTTAAATCTAACCTTTAGGTCTTTAATATATTTTGGTCTGATTTTTGGTGAGAGATAGGAACCTAGATTCTTTCTTCTTCATGTATATATATCAATTTCCCCAAACCAGTTATTGAAAATACTATCTTTTCTCCAGTGTGCATTTTTAGAAACTTTGTCGAAGATAAATTCACTATAAATATGTGGGTTTACTCCTTGACTCTCCATTTTGTTTTGTTGGCTATGAGACCCGTTTTATGCTAATATAAAGTTGTTTAGATTAGCACAGTTTTGTAATGTATTTTGAATTCAGGTACTATACTGCTTCCTGCTTTGTTCATTTTGCTTAAGATTTCTTTGGTTATTCAGGGATTTTTATGGCCATACACATATTTTACTATTGTTTTTACAGTTTGTGAAAAAAAACCATTAACATTTTCATAGGGATTGCATTGAATCAATAGATTGTTCTAGGTTGTGTGGACACTACAATGATATTAGTTCTATTAATCAATGAACACAAGGTGACTTTACATTTCTTTGTGTCCTTTTCAATTTCTTTCATCAGTGTTTTGTCAATTTATCATAGAGATCTTTAATATACTAGCTTAAATTCATTCCTAGATATTTTTTAAAAACCTTTGAAAATGAAACTTCTTTCTCTATTTCTACTTCAGATAATTTCCCATTGGTGTACAGTAACACTTACTGATTTTTAATATTGATTTTATATACTGAAACTTTGCAGAATTTGCTTCTTAGCTCTAATAGGTATTTGGTGGTGTTTTAGAGATTTTTCTATATGTTTGATCATGTCATCTGCAAACAATGACAATTTGATTACTGCGGTTCCAATTTGAATGCTATTTCTTTATCTTGACCGATTGTTCTGGCTATTAATTCTCGAACTGTGTTGAAGAAAAGTGATGAAAGTGGGCATCCTCATCTTGTCCAGATCATAGAGAGGGAGCATTCTGTTTTTCCATAGTCAATGTAATGTTAGCTCTTGGCATATTATATATGGTCTTTATCATGTTGTGATATGCTCCTTCTAAAGTTAATTGGTTCACCATGTTTGTCATGATGAGAGATTGAACTTCAGCTGTATGTGCCTGGAGGTATTTTTAATCTCTCTTTCATGAGTGAGGGATAGCTTTGGTTGGTACTACATTCTCTTTAACATTTTAGAGCTTGAGTATAGTATACCTTGGCATAGATTTGCTTAAATTTTATCTGGTGACTTGACCTTCTTGTCTCTGAATATTTATTTTATCATTGTCTAGATTTGGGAAGTTTGCTAGTACTCTCTCTTTGAGTAAGATTTCTAACTCCTTGTCCCCCTCAAGTCTCTCTTGGACTCAAATGTTTATTCTTTTAATACTGTCTTAAATTTTCCAACATCTTTATTCATTCTGCTTCATTTTTTTTTTTCTTTTTTCTCCCCTGACTGTGTATTTCCCAATGTCTTGTCTTTGAGCTCACTAATTACTTCTCCTGTTTAATCCATTCTGTTATGGTATTTCTATCATGTTTTTAGCAGTGTAATTATTAAGCTCAAGAATTTTTTTGATTCTTTAAATTATTTGGATCTGTTAAGGTTTTGTTATAATGGTGAATTATTTCTGTGTTTTCTTAAGGCTAATTGAATTTCCTTAAAATAGCTATATTGAATCTTTTGTCCAAGAGTTTGCAGATATTTGCAGCTGTAAAGACAGTTTAGGGCACTTACTTTGTTCATTAAGTGAGGTCATTATTCCCTGAAAATTCTAAATTCTTTTTAGCATACAATGTCATCTATACCCAAAAGGACTATGTATTTATTCAATTCTTCATAATCTGACTGATTTCGTGGCTGTCTTTCCAAAAATTCTAACAAGTTTGCTTACTTCTTCTGAGTGGACACTTATAGTATTTCAGCACTTAGGTAGTAACCAAAGTCCATGTTTGCTCTGTATCTACTGTTGTGTTGCTGCTTTTTGATACATAAAGTCACCTAAAACCTAGATTTGTCCCAAACTACTATTATGAGAATGAACTCCACCGGACAATTAATCTCTATATATTTTCCTACTTGAGTTTGAGGATGGGATGGGTTAGAGAATGCCTTGGCCACAATCACAGCAAAATTGAATGATACCCAGAGTTCATAGACCCCTAAACCAACCCAGCACAGGTACAGGATCAAGGCCCCCATTACTACAGGCTCCCTGCTGCTAAATTGGACTCATGACTTAAAACTGCTACAACCAGTCTCCGATAATGATGACCTTATAATAGAAGTCTAATCCACTGGGAGCATGGGTTATTCATCTTTCGCTCAGGTGATACAGAAGCTAGATCTGCCTGAAAAGAGGGTCCATGAGGATCTGCCCAGTATTAGGCCTTACCAACCTGTCACTGAGTTCCAAAACTGATTTTCATGGTGCTCACTTTCCTGCCCTACCTAGCTGAGAGGAGTTTTACTCCTTGTTGTGCTTCCCTAGGTTGGGAGGAAAGTGGTTAAGGCAGGACCTTGGCTGCTCAAACTGATGCAAAGCTATGTTGCATATGACCACAGGGACCTGTGTACTTTTGGGGGTACGTGCCGGAACTACTCGGAGTCTGGTAGTGAGGAAGGTGAAAATGCAGTTCTTTTCCCCTCACTGGGCACAGTTCCCAGCTTGGTCCTGTGGCAGGTATAGAAATGCTCTCTGTGAGTACTGGTGTAGGATACGGCCTTTGTATTCTTCTAGCACTGAGACTTTCCATGACAGCCTTGGCACTGAGCTCCAGTGAAGTCCTGTGTTCCCTTTCTTGCCATACCGGGGTTCCAGTCCAATACCTACCTGGACTTAATTACTTTTCCTTCCCTTGATCAGGAGGTATTCCTCTCCATGCTCTACTACTTAGATTTGAGTAAAAGTTGACAAATTTCTTTCCGCTGCATTCTTCATCTTCTTTTATCCTTCTTTCACTTTCTTTGTGAATCTTTTCTTCTTATTACACTAAAACCAGGCCTTGAAGTCTCTCATCTGGCTTCTTAAGCTCTACTGAAGGTCCTTTGATCAATAAATTGTTCAAATTGGTTCATCTATGGGGAGACAATCTCTGCCTCACGTTACTCAGATACTATCTTGCTTCCAGGCCTCTGAATCTTTAGCTGTAAGCGGATTTGTAGGCATTGTATTGGTATTAGTAAAAGAAGAACCTTAATGAAAAATCCTAGAGACCTTTACAATAAATTCCATTTAATATCTTACCAGTTTTTCTGAGAAGCCAAATATGAGTTGTTCAAAATTGTTGTTTAAAGTTAACTGAATCATGATAGTTTTGAACATTTTATCTAATGTCTTAGCTTTCAAAACTTGTGTACACACACACACCCACCCACACACACACACACACACACATATCTTCACACCTGAGGGCAGAAGTATGTTCTTATGCTCTAATACTACTTAAAATATAATATCATAATAAACAATACAAATAAATCTATGGTCATACTTATTTTGAGATTTTTCACATATTGTGGATTTGCTTTGTCTGAGTTTAAGTAACATTTTCATCTCCCTATGCATGGAAGGCCTGTGACAACTTGTTTAGCATCTACCATTTTAACTGATACTTTAAGATGTAACCAGCAGATAGTATACAAACTTAATGATTTTTGTGAATTCCAATAAGTTATTTAAAAGAATGTATTTATTTAGTTATTTTGATAATTCTAGAAGTATGAAACTATTCAGGAAGTTTTATAGTCGTTATCTAGACAAATTTAGCTTTACTCTTTTGGCATTGTAGCTTAATAATTATTTAAATATTGCACCTTTTTCTTTCAGAAACAGTCATAACTTTTCAAATTGCTAATCCATCTAGTTATTTCCAGCAATCACTAGCAATCTTATACATATAGCTACATAAGACAAAATTGTCTAAAACAAAATCTTTTTATTCCTTCATCACATCTAGAGAAGCTATAGCACCAGTAAAACAGTCGTTTGGAGATTGTATTCTTTACCCCTTTTAAACCTGTCTTTCCCTATTTTTTTAAAATTGATATTCCTGAAGTATTACACACACACACACACACACACATTTGGCATAGTGTTTGGAAAAAACCTACTACTATTTTAATTAATGGTAAATATCTAGTAGTAAAGTATAGACTTCTAATTTAACTTAAATGTAATGTTCCATATTCACTTATTTGGAAGGAAATAAATATGCAATCTGAGTATTACTATTATTTTTGTTAGTCATTATTGTAAAATTTAAAGTCATTTATAAAGGACCATCAAAAGAGTTGTGGCAAACTTGGAAGGTTTACAAGAACAGATTTTGTGTGTGTGAAGATATTATTTGCATAAAGAGAAACTGTGTTTCTCTTGACCAATTTTTGCTTCCTCAATTGACATTATAATTTTTTCTTATTAAAATATACATTTGAAATGACCCTTTTTTTTTGGAAGGAATTCTTCCATTAATGGTTATAAAACTATCATTTTTATGATTCTTAATTTTTTGTATCAATATTTTAGGCAAAAAATTATTTATGTTAAGCATCTATTAGTGGAAAATATAAAAAATGAAAGAGAAAAATTCAGGAAATTTTTTGAAATCTTTGCTTCTGTGTTGGACAAATTTTTATTACTTTATAAAAGAATATGATGAAATAACAGCAGTTTGATCGAATGAGACCTAATA
The DNA here is from genome assembly GCA_020662805.1 of Glaucomys volans. Taxonomy (NCBI): domain Eukaryota; kingdom Metazoa; phylum Chordata; class Mammalia; order Rodentia; family Sciuridae; genus Glaucomys; species Glaucomys volans. Next base: position 48,498 of record JAJEJO010001562.1, read on the forward strand.
AACCAAGATAGAATGTATAGGATATGGAGGAAAAAACCTAAAAAGTATTAATGCAAGCAAGTAAGTCTGAAATTTAAAAGTAAATTTTTCTGGTATATAGAAACATACCACACATCATGTGCACATTGATTTGATGTTGATCTCTAGTAATTAGGGAAATGCCAATCCAAGCTACATTAGGATTTCATTTCACTCCAGTCAGAATTGCTATTATCAAGAATACAAATAATACAAATAATAATAAATGTTGGCAAGGATATGGGGGGAATATACACTCATATGTTGTTGGTGGGACTGCAAATTAGTGCAATTCTCTGGAAATCAGTGTGAAGATTTTTCAAAAGACTAGGAATGGAACCACCATATGACCCATCTATCCCACTACTTGGAATATATCCAAAAGAGCTAAACACAGCAGACTGAAGTGATGCAGACACATTGATGTTTAGAGCAGTTCCATTCACAATAGCCAAGCTATGAAACCAACCTAGATGCCCTTCAATACATGAATGGATAAAGAAAATATGGTATATATACACAATTGAATTTTACTCCATCCAACTGGACAACATCATGCTAAGTGAAGTAAGCAAGTCTGAAAAAGTCAAAGTTTGAATGTTTTCTATGGTATGTGGAAGCTAATCCAAAATATGGAGAGGGGGATAAAAGAAAGTGACAGAGAGAGAGAGAGAGAGAGAGAGAGAGAGAGAGAGAGAGAGAGGTGGAGGGGAGGGAGACAGGATAGAGAAGTTCATCAAAACAGAGGAAAGATCAGCAGGGTAGATGAAAGGGACTGAGGGGGAGGAAGGAGGAACAGGAAAAGGGAAGAGCAATGGAATGAATCTTTGTTCATACATGAAATATACCACAGTGAATCACATCATCAAGTATATCCACAAGACACATTATTTTTTTAAATCTATAAACTGCAGAAAGATCGGTAGAGTAGAGGGAGGGGGGCAAGGGGAGAGGAAGGGGGAATGCTGGGGACTGACTCAGAGTAAATTACATTCTTAGCTTTTGTGATTATATCAAAATGCATCCTAATGTTATATATAGCTATAAAGAATCCATTAAAACAACAACAAAATTAAGTTGATGTGGAGCTCAATGGTCACACTTAGTAAACTTACTTTGTGAATGCTGCTTTGTTTTGCGAAATTGTTACTAACAACCTACATTTCAAGAGTTTTATAGATTTCAGATGATGTATTTTGTAGTTGAGAATATTACTGAAATTCCACAAACTTGGTTTTGTCTGGTTATTATGTATGAAGAAAGTTTATTGATGTTTGTAAAAAAATAGTTATGTCATTTATTAGTGGTGAATTCAGTGTCAGGTTTTCTTACATTTTCATTTTATCTTGGATTTAATGGGAGATTTTCTTATAAAAGCAATTAAAATCTACAGTGTTTTATTTGTATTGAACTAAATTTTAAATACATGTCAAGATATGAAAACATGGTATTAATCTCTATAATAGCATTATATTTTGTTTTAGTAGATAAATAGATATAAAGTTCAAAGCCTGAAACAGATATAATGAACAATATTAAATGTAATGCCAGAATAATTCTAATAAATACATATTTTACTTTGTTGAAATACAATGAAAATTATTGTACTATGATAATAGCCAGTCTAATTCTAGTCTTTAGGATTTCAATCAGATCCATGGGTAATCTTTAACTAGAATATATTAAAGTATATTTATATTTGGTTTAATCCTAGTCTATTGTATAATAGTTTTTTTTTAATTTTGAAACTACACATTTTTACAAATAGGATTATGAGGCAACATTATATTCTTGCTATTTTGAAACTGGAATTGATAGTAGTCCTATGCCTCTGGGACTGATGTACATGTGTCAAATAGAACAGTTGATCAACCTTATTTTTTACAATAATATCATGATTATAAATAATTGTGGGGAAGTTATTTTAATGCTTATAAATACAGAACAAGGAAACGATCTGCTGAAATTGATCAAAGTTATCATGACAGTTTCATGACTGTCAATTATTCAAAGAACAATTTTATTTCATTTTCATATATCTGTATTTACTTTTATTAAACTAAACTGTTAAAAAACTCATATTTGGATAAATATTCAGAAGGTATAGATTTAAGGTAATGACTGACTTCAGTTTACCAAGTGGTTAGGCATTCATAGCAGTTATGAGGGGTAGGTATGAAACTTTTTTTAATAACTACTCCATTTATATTTGAAACTGACAGCTAGGATAAAAACATATATTGAGTTATTATATAATAAAAAATATAGAGACATCTAGTGAGGATAATAGAAGCCACAGTAAGTTGAAATATGCCACCCATGTATATGAAAAGGACTACACTTTACTCACTCCGTAAATCTATATGCTGTCTTCACTGCAGCCAATATTAATTGCTTATATAAATGATGGCATTTTTGTATTTTATTATAAAAATTATGAATCCACATTCTTGTACCGCATAGTATCTATGGCTCTCTATATGTCATATGCAATGTTTCTATAAAATTTAGATTTCCATATGAAACATCAAAATATTAAAAAAAATCATTCTCATTAAAAAGTGAATCTTTTAAATTTATTCTCATATAAACATTATATATATATATATACATATTTATAAATATTTATAATATAAAGAAGAATTCTAATAGGTAATCATTTTGGAGTTTTCTTGGTTTTCTACTAAGAAGGCCCCCACATATTTAACACACGCTACCTTAAGTTAAAAAGAAAAAGTGAGCGTCTCTTATCTAATACATAGAAATTTATTAAATTTTTATTTAGATATGGCTACACACTGTTAATCAGTGTGTACTATTAATAGTACTTTTGTACTAATAATCAGTAGTACTAAAAGAGAAGACTAAATGTGAGACAAGAGGATAACTAGAAATAAGAATTAAATATTTTCATTTTGCTCTCTGTGGATCAACCAGTACATCTACTGGGAGTTGCTCCATCACCTTCTTTGGATACCACTGGTCTATGGTTCAGGCATGTGAGTCTCCTAATATTCATGTGTATCTCAACAGTAATCTGGGTCAAGGATCAGAGTCCACTCCAGGGACTAATATCCTAAAATGGTGTCATAACTCTAAAAGGGAGTTTTGGGTCTCTCATCCAATGAGAATGATGTGTTGCTGAATAAATGCTCAGGGTAAAAAAGTAGTTTCCATGCTCCATTTCAACTCCCTTGTTCTGTTTGGAAATGTAGTAACATCCTGTTTTAGTTGTTAGCATAGAATGAAACAACAATTACTGGGCCAATGTGCCCTATAATTAACTACATAAGCACAATTTTTCCTTCAATATGATATAAGAGCTATCAGTTGGAAAGAACAAATTTTCTAGCGTGTATTTTGCTTTCCTTGTCAAAGAAACTTTCTTTTTTCCAAATTTGGTTGGTCTCATGTGTAGTCCAACCAGTTTTCTGTCTCTAATTGTTAGGACAGCATAGGGCAAACTTCTAATTGAGCATTATAACAACACCTCAGATCCTTATTGGGTAGCTCAGATAATATTTTATGTGTGTTTTGTTGGCATTGATTCTTCAACTTTAATATACATATTGTTATGATTCATAGTTTGCTTTTCTAACAGATTTCAAGATGAAAAAATATCTTCTAGGTCCATGGTACACAATTTGAGGAGATAGGTCCTAGGCAATGTTACCAGAAGCTGGTGCATCTGTTCAGCAAGTAACTATGTTATCCAGTAATGGTAGAAATGGCAGAATTTGCACAAGGTTTAATGTCTTTTCATAAAATTGAGAGTGGATAAAGTGTAAATTCAAGTCTCAATAAAATCTTATCAGAAATTGATCAAATTCATAGCTAGAGTACAAATCAAAAGAAAGGAGCTTAATTTAATGAGTATTTATTATAGTATAATATCTGTGACTTTTATTTTTGTTTAATTTGTATCATCAGCATAAAAATGATAGATTAGGCCTTTTTTTTGAAAGTATGAAAATTCACAAAGAAAACACATTTTTGGTAATTTCTTGGTAAATTTTTAGTTTATTGCTAACTATGTTCCTATCAAAATACTTTAATTAGATTTGACTTAACCATTTTACTTTACTAATTATGTGTATTGCTTATTTTATTTTCATTTTGAATAAGTGATCCCTGCTGTGAGGAGTACTTGCATATTTATAATTAAATATCCAAAAAGTGGAAAGCATTTATTAACTATGCTCTTTAACTGAGGTTAGAAAATGATGGTCCATGGACCAATTCCAGCCCACGACCACTTTTCTAAATAAAGCTTTATTGGAACTCACCCACACCCATTTGTTTACATATTGTCTATAGTTACTTTCCCGTTACAGTGTCAGAGTTGAATAGTTGCAACTGAGACCATCTGGTCTACAGAGCCTAAAATACACTTTATTTGGCCTTTTACAGAAAATGTTTGTGGCACCTGCTCTATACTCATAGAAAACATTTACCAAAATAAAATTTACCCTCTCTCTATGCTATTCTGAAATGTTCTTTATGCATGAGAAAACTTAATACTAGATATAACAAGTATAATTGCAACCTTTTTGTGTGATGTACTATATTGTGTGAGGTGCTATTCTAAGTGCCTGTGCCAATTTACAGTCCTTGAGGAATGTTGATTATACCTTCTTCTTCTGTATCAGACCATGTTTTTACTTTTTGTCTTCTAATTTGCTGAAAAAAGTACTAACAATTCCAGTCACTTGCAGATTTAAACAAGAGATACAGCACTTTAAATATAAAAGAACATGATTTCAGGAACCACTATAGGTGTCACTCAAAAGAGAATGTGTTTTACTGTGAGTTCAGCAGCATGTCAGTGTCTCACCTAGCACAAGGAGTTCAAAATATGTAACCTGGAAGAGAACTTATGGACTGACACTTTTATGTTGAGCAAATGTAAGGTGACAAAGCCCTTGACTCTAATGGTTGCTTTGCTCAGGTTTGTTTTATAATTTGTGCAAAGCTAAAAGGTGCACAGTACAAAGCAAACCAACAATGTCTGGAAACTAAGCTCCAGAATAATAGGGACACGTTACGCAGCCATACGCTCATGCTAGTACTTACCATACAGCTACAGACACAGTGTAGAATTAATGTGTATTAGCTACACCTCATGTCTTCATGTCCTTATATGTGAAAATATATGTCCAAATTGGAGAGGTTATTGGCAATTCTGTTAAGTAGAATTTTCTAGAAAGCTTTAAAATAACTATGATGTCCTGACCCTACTTTTTAACTAATAAAAAAAAAAACAAAAAAAAAAAACTCTTGGGTAGTTTTAATATGAGCTAGTGTTTAGGCTAAATTATAGGTTGTGTCCAAATTTTCACATGTTCATGTGAAAACATGCCAAACATCCATCAGTTTTGTTTCTCTGATTTCTATAGGGATGCTGAGGGCAAACCGTGGAAAGTTTAGGCAGCAAAAACATCTTGGGAGTTCCTTTTTTCCATTTGCCCATAAGAGCACACATGTTCATGGCTATACCAAATGCTATAGCATGGAGGTCCTGTGCACAAACCTATAAACATGCACCTGTGTGACTTGTTTCTATTTGTTCACTTTTGCAGTTTTCTTGAAAAAAATTATGTTAACACCAGAACTTCATTTCCACAAAACAAAAGTTTTCAAATTGGGGTATTGGCTGCTCTTTCAGAAGGGACATAAACATAAATGTCCAAGTTAGCATGGATCCCACCATTGTCCTTCATCACCCTGATATCACATGCAGTGTCAGTTGTCATTTATCATTGTCCTGTTTCAGTTGCTCTTCATACTGTAGGAAATATTGTCTGAACTCTGTTACAAAAGAAAAGACAAAAGACAAACCCACAAACCTGTGGTTTTCAAGAAAAAAGGGTAAAAAATATATTTCTCTGTGGTCCACCTCACTCTTTTAGATTATGTAAGTGTGTGATAGGTACTTGAATTTATGACCTGGTCTAGGGCAAAAATATATTCTTCTTCCTTATCACTTACTAAGACATTTCCCAATATTTCTTTGCTTTGAGATTAGAGATTTTTCCTGATGACAAATTGAAAGTGGCTATATTCTCCAAATATTTAGGATGGCAAAAGCAAAGCTTTTTAGAGATTCTGTGAGGATACATACTTCTTTGTCAAACATTGAAATCATCATTAGAGATTGCTATCAGTAATTTTTCATCATCTCATTCAATCCATATTTTAAAAAATCATTTTAACGATATATAAATGGAAGCCAAGAGAATTAAAAAAGAAAAAAAAAGGAAGGAACGAAAGGGATAAAAAAAGAAATAGAAAAAAAGAACTTGACTCAAGGTCATAGAGTTATCACCTAAATGAAACTTGAAATACAGCTGTGTTTTATGTCTCTATACGTTGTCTCAAGTTCTGCAAAGTTCTGTCTCTATAACCTGAGAGGAAAAGTCATTTTATCAAGGTCAAACAGCATTTTTTTATCTATAAATACTCTCAAACTTGATGTCCTATGGCTTGATATCAATTGGTTAAAATAATAATTTCTTTTGTTCATATTCAAGCATTTATGTTTTTGTGGCTTTCTGAGATAATAAGTTTCTGGTCACCTTAAGAACTTGAGATCAATTCTGAAAATTTTGAAGTCAAAGTCTACCCTTATACCTCAATGGTACTTTTTTCTTCTTTTGAAATATTTAATATATAGCAATATATTACTTTTATAACTATTTGATCTCTCTTAAATAATATTAAAATGAAGTTCCTAGGGGACTCATTTATGTTATTTTTAGCTCTGCTGAGTCTTTCATAGTATCTTTAAACATGTTGAATTTAATCAAATATTGCATCTGCTTAACAGTGAAAGTTAATGTAGAGGGAACGTGAACCCTTTGAAGACTACTACTTAGAAAACTAAAAACCTTTGTTTATGAGCCGGTGGTGGGAAGAGCCTAATTTATAAACTGGGAAGAAGCAAGGCCTCTTTGCTTTGATGTGGTTTGCCGTACATCTTTCCTAACTAGAAATCATATTGCCTGAACTACTTCAGGGAGAATGACCTGAGCAGCTTTAATGGAACTATGTAAGTTTTTCAGGAAAGAAATTCTAACTCAGGTCTCAGCTCCAAAGAAGAAGGAGAAGAAAGGTCTCACCACTAACAATTTTCCAATGGAGCTCACCTTGTTTGTTTACAGTTAGGCAGTGAGTTTTAAAATTCAGTTACATATCTTTCTTTGATAGATATCTAACTAGGTTCCAAAGGCTTTTGCATTATAGTCTTTTTGACAGCCTATTAGTTGGCTTCAGTCTTCACACAGTAAGAAAACAAATGAAAGTTTCTAATTCAAGTCTTAAACCCCAGACATAAATAGCAAAATATCTGGGATATTTATCTCCACGTGAAGGATTTACCTTGCCCTGCAGTTATAGAAATAGCATCTAAATGCTGCTCAAAAGATCCTTACCAAGAGTAAAGTGAAACAATTATTTGATGGGGGTCGGGGTAGGAGAAGACACTATTTGAATTATCCTCTCATCTCTAGGTCATACACAGACTTGAAATTTTGGCTGCAGAAAGTGTACACAGCATGGCTTGATGCTATGATCTCTGACAAGCTTTTCAACACTTTTAATCTGTCCATGAGAATCTTTTCCTGAGGCTCAGCATTAAGAACATCTCATAAAGGGAAATAGTTGTAAGGTGGTGTCACTCCTGTTTGACTCACTCATAAACACTTGGTATTGTAGCAGATAGGAGTCTACCTTCTAGAGAGCATGCATTCAGGGTTTGCTTTTGTAATCTGAGTTTAGATCCTTCAGGCACTCAGCATGTTGGCAATCCCTTGTAAGACGGTATCAGCAGGAGACAAAGTGAAGTAAAGCGGATTGTATCTGACAGAGCTCCTTAAGTAAGTTGTTCAATTGACGGGAGAGGTAGGAAGCCTTCCCTGGGTGATTAATTCAAGTGACCTAAACTAGTGGATGTGTACTTTTAAATGATTCTTGTCTCTTATTATTTTCCTAAAGAATAGTCAAAAGTGCATTCCAGAAAATGCAATAATTTATAAAATGGCAGACACTGGATGCCCTGGGCTATTGAATAATTTTACATAAAGACAGGTCTCAAAATAAAGTGCATACAATAACTGAAGTCCTATCACAGAGATTCTGATTCTATAGTTGCTGAGTTGAAATCTGCAAGTTTGTGTTTCTGCTAAGCACCTCCATCATTTGTGAGACAAATAATTCAGGGTTAAGCATTCTTGAGAAGATATCTTAGAAATGATAAAAACATGGTCTCCAATTGAATCTTTCCTCTTACTTACCTGTATTGATTAACCTTTGGTCAAGTGATTGAGCAGATATTGGTTTGGATAGAGATGCAGAAGAATGTTAGCTAAGATTCTCAGTAGAAAAAGACAGAACTGAAGTTCCCTATTTAGAAGTTGACCTAGAAAGTAAACCTCAGCTTGCTAAAGGGCAAAGTACCTGTGCTTCTGTCCATGATTTGATCTAAATGTTCCACCTTCAAGCAATTGTAAAAGTATTTTCTACTCCCTTTCAGAAATGATCTGTTAAAATGCAGTCTCCATCAGAGTTTAGGAGCCCCATACATTTATTTTAATTAAAAAACTGATTATAAACATTCATAAGTCATGCTTAGATTTGGATGTAGTGGGAAATTGTAGAGAAATACAATAATTTGCCCTTCTTAAATTTTGCATTCCCAGTCCAGTTCCAGTTTGTTAGAAATGTGTCATATTCTCAAAGAAATTATATTAGAATAAAGTGTAATATACTAAAGTTTACTTAATAAGGGAACACCAAATCCTATTGTACATACCATATAGATTTCCAAGTTCCTTGTTTTATTTAAAATTTCAAAATTCAATGATTAATATTTTAATTCTTATTTTTTATTTTTTATTTTTAATTCATTCTAATTAGTTATACATGACAATAGAATGTACTTTGACACATTGTACACAAATGGAGCACAAATTCTTATTCCTCTGGCTAAACATGGTATAGAGTCACACGGGTAGTGTAAACTTACATGTATATAGGGTAATAATGCCTGTCTTATTTCAGTGTCCTTCCCATCACCACATGCCTTCCCCTTCTTTCACTTGTCTCTGCACAGTCCAAAGTTCCTTCATTCTCCCCAACTCCATTATGGATTAGCATCCCCTTATCAGAGAAAACATTTAGCCTTTGTTTTTGTTTTTTTAATTTGGGTTTGGCTTATTTCACTTAGCATGATATTCTCCAGATCCATTCATTTACCTACAAAGGCCATAATTTCATTCTTCTTTAAGGCTGAGTAACATTCCATGGTGTACACATATCATACTTTCTTTATTCATTGATGTGTTGAAGGGCATCTAGTTTGGTTTCATAGTTTAGCTATTGTGAATTGAGCTGCTATAATTATTGATATGGCTGTGTCACTGAAGTATGCTGATTTTAAGTCTTTTGGGTATAAATTGAGGAGCAGGATAGCTGGATCAAATGATGGTTCCATTCCATGTTTTCTGAGGAATCTCCTTACTGCTTTCCATAATGGTTGCACCAATTTGCAGTCCCACCAGCAAAGTATGAGTGCACTTTTTTCCCCACATCCTCACACTTATTATTGCTTATATTCTTGATAATTGTGATTCTGTCTACAGTGAGATGAATTCTTAGAGTAGCTTTGATTTGCATTTCTCTAATTACAAGAGATGATGAACATTTTTTCTTTTATTTGTTGATCCATCATATTTCTTCTGTGAAGTGTCTGTTCCGTAGACTAATGGCATAGAATAGAAGACACAGAGACAAACGCACATAAATACAGTTATCTCATACTAAACAAAAGTATACATTGGAGAAAAGATAGCTTATTTAACAAATGGTGCTGGGAAAACTGGAAATCCATGTGTAGCAAAATGAAAATAAGCCTCTATCTGTAACCGTGCACAAAAATCAACTCCAAATGGATCAAAGATTTAGGCACTATAACAGAGACCTGCACCTAAAAGATTTAAAAAGTAGGCCCAAATCTCCACCATATCACCTTAGGAACTGACTTCCTTAACACCAGACACCTAAAGCAGAAATAAAATCAATAATCAATAAATGAGATAGATTTAAATTTAAAACCTTCTTCTCAGCAAAAGAAACAATCAATAACATGAAGAGAGAGCCTACAGAATGGGAGGAAATCTTTGCCATACATACCTCAGATAGAGCATTAATCTCTAGGATACGTAAAGAACTCAAAAAATTTAACACCAAAGAAACAAATTATCCAATCAATAAATGGGCCAAGGAACTTAATTCTGACTTTTGATAATTGTCTGTCATATCTTATAAGTATCATTTATAATATTTTAATACTTGGTGTACTATACATTGAGCCTGGACATTTTATGCTCAATACTAAAAAAGTAACTTTGAGAAAATATAATCTTTCAAATACCTACCAATTATAGCTGCAGTTCTGATGCTGAATGATATGTGGAGAATAAGACATGGTTATACAATTCAAAACTGGAAAAATTTAGTTATTGTGGGAAAATATTTAATATTTTAAACTTTCAATGCATCAAATTTTTTCACTTTGAATAAAGATGTAACTAAATTTTAAAATAAGTGAGATAAGGTGAGGTAAAATGTCATTGACCTTAATGGTTGAGATGTTTCTTTTTAACATTTCATTTTAATGGACTGAATTTCATATATATATATACATATATATATATGGACTATATATATATACATATATATGGACTATATATATATACATATAAAAATATACATATATATGGACTATATATACATATATATGTGTGTATATATATATATACATATATATGCACACATATGGACTGTGTCCCCTGGAAGGAGGCCTACATGGAGATCTGGCACAAGATGGAGGCGCCAGCCAGGATCCTCGGGACTTAGGGCCCCATTCCCCTGTCCTGTGTTCTGTGAAAATCATGTTCCCCTGTGGTCTGTAAGACAGTTCTGTGATCTGTGAAATGGCCCTTCTTTGACTTAAGTGAACAACCTCTATGGTTAGTAGAACTAGGGCAATGGAAATTTACTGTATAGTCTGCCAAATAGGCTGGTAACTGCTTATGCAAAGTTTGGCCTTTGAGATGTATGATTAGCTTAACTGAAGTGTGTAAAGGACAGTGTTAAATGCACTAAAGACAGAAGCAGCTTCCTATGTGACAAGTGCTCCATCTCTCCCAAATAAAGCTCTTTTCCTCAGATCTTGGTTCACAGAGTCAGAGTTTTCCTTTTCCCATGGTTCGTTGGTGTTGCAGACTAGGATAGTGCAACACAGGGGTGCTCCCTCCATTGTTGCAGACTAGGACAGTGCAACACTGAAATGACAGGCTCTAGCCCACTCTTCAGTGTTGCAGACTAGGATGGTGCAACATGTGTGCGTGTATGTGTGTGTGTGTGTGTGTATAAATATATATATGTAAAATATAATGTGATGTCTCATATTTTTATAATAGAAAATGATTGAACAAAGCCACATTAGCGATCACAAAGCCACATTAGCGACCGAAGATGGCGGGCTAGAGGAAGGCTGCATTCCTACTTGCTCCGTGGATTCCTACTTGCTTGGGATTCAAACAGCAGGAATACGACTCTCAACGAGATTTTATATTCAAAGCACATATAAGGGGTCCCCAGGTGCCGCTCGAGAACCAACTCAGCCGGGCTGGGCTCGGCCCCTCCGCAGGCAGCTACCATCTGGGAGCGCCGGACCCTGCAGCTGCTTCGGAGCCACCGATCTGGGTCTGCGCCAGCCAACAAGTGAGTGCGGGTCCCCAGCAACAGATTTGGAGTCACTGGCCATGGCTCCGGCACCAGCCGGTGGCCTCCCAGGCAGAGACCTAGCATCTCAGGCTACCTGGGGCCTCCAGTGGCGTCCGGGGAGGTCCAGCCGGGAAACTCTGGGATCGCAGTCTCTGGCGGGGAATAGGAACTATTCTGCGCGACTTTGGAAGCTTCCCTGGCGGAGAGTGCCCATCTCCGGCTTCCTGGGGCCTCCAGCGGCACCTGGAGAGGTCGGCCTGGAGACCCTGGGATCGCTGACTCCAGCGGGGAGTTGGAACTGCTCTGAGTTTGGCGGCTTCCCTGGCAGAGGGGGTCCATTTCCAGCTTCCTGGGGCCGCCAGCGGCGTCTGGAGTGGTCTGGCTTGGAGCCTCTGGGATTGCTGACTCCGGCGGGGAGCTTAGGGCCTTTGGCACCAGCTTACAGTGTCCCCAGGAGAGAGCAACCACCTGCCATTGCCTGAACCCCCAGCGAGGAGTTCAGGTCAGCCTGGGCTCTCAAGCCCAGTGTCTCCATCACTGAGCACAGTTCTGTGACACCACCCCAACTTGATCTAGTGCCCAGGCCCACACCCAGGCCCAGAGTCTACCACCTTGCTGTATCTAATTGTCTATCAACACTAGGCTGCCTCTGCCCAGAAGCATTGATCATTCCCAACCTGGAGG
>JAJEJO010001562.1:65986-78574 GCA_020662805.1 Glaucomys volans
AGAATGGAGGAAAGATAGCTAGCATAGAGGGAAGGGAGGGGTGGGGGCGGGTGGGGGGTAAAATTAATAACAGAGTGTTTGACAGATACCATTGCCCTGTGTACATGCATGAACGCACAGATGGTGTGACTCTACTTTGTGTACAACCAGTGAAACAATAGCTGTACTCCATTTGTGTTCAATGAATCAATAAGTAAATAAAAAAAAAAAAGCCACATTAGCTTTCTAGGGATGGTACTCAAGGAAATTATTTCCGTTGATTGCTCCTTCAGCATGAGACTAAAAAGTGATAATTCATACGAAAAGTCACTAGTGTAGTATTAATTACAACAATGAAGGAATGCTAGAAAGAAAGCTTGCAAAAGATATCATCAGAAACAATGTAAATTCTATTATGAATAGCTTTTCATTTCAGTCATTTGGGTAACTGAGATAGGCTAGACTTTGATCTAGATATAATAATGTCCATTGCATCCATTTGTCTTCAAAAAAATTCTTGTTGAGTAACTATTGTTTATTTTATGGCTGAGGTATGTGTAGATTAGACAGAGGAAACAGTTTGCCTAAGAGTACACAACCACTAATTGATATTGCTGAAAGTTTATTCAGCCTCTCTAAGTCTGAGTTACAATCCTGTTTGAGGTTATTTGGAGAAAGCTAATATACAAGACAGAAAAACAAAGGTGTTTTTATTTCAAATGAGGCATGAGGTTTTGCTCTCTATTCTTACATACCAACTTATTTACTATGATATCTGTTCCATCCAGATATTGATACACAAGACAGATAAGATTTTTAACAATTTGTGAATACAATGAAAACTTTATACAACCTGCCAGGACCCAAGTCTGTAATGAGAAATAAAAATGGCACATAATGTTTATTTGTGTCAAATAAGTTTAAACAGGTATTAAAAAAAAGACACTGTCAAAAAACAAACAAACAAAAAAAAGAAAATGATTCAATTCAGCTAATTAACAAATCCATCATCCTACATTTGAACATTTGTGGTGAAAATATTTAAAATCTCTTTTTGCAGTTTTTAAATATTCAATCTCATGTTCATTGCAGCACTGTTCACAATAGCTGAGATGAATGAGTAAAGAAAAACACATGTGAAATGGAATAACAATAGCTTACAAAGGGGAATCCTTTCATTTTCAACAACATGAATGAACCTCCAGGGCACTAGTCTAAGGAAAATAACCCAGGCACAGAAGAAAAACACTGCATGATCTAATATTTGGAATCTGAAAAAAATTAAATTCATAGAAGCAGAGAGTAGATCAGTGTTGCAATAGATTTGGGCAGAGGGAAATAGATGGTCTTGGTCCAGGGGTGCAAAGCTTCAGTGATATGGGAACAAACTCAGTCCTTTATCACACAGAATAATGACTGTGAGAAAACAATGCACTTTGATGGCTCTTCTCGTACTTCAGCATGGCAAGCCTAGCTACTGGATCACTCATTGTTTAGATATTACTGAAAAGATTTAATTGAAGCCCTAATTATTTGAATTTTAGTAGGAGAAGTAATAATCTCTAATGGTCCTGACAATAAATTGGTATTCCTTGAAAGCTGGGCAGAGGTTTCCCAAGGAGAAAGGGTATTCTTCCTGTGCATTTCTGGTGACACTTTGTACCCTCATTATTACTAATTTGGTATGTGTCTAGCTAGCTTCTGCAATCAACTCTTTGAAATAAATCTCTAAACATAAATTCTTAATGTAAATAATAAACATCTGGGCATGTTTGTATTATGTGTTGGGGAAGTACTGATATTGGTGTCACTGAAAGAAAATTTTCTGTACCATTAAGTAATATGAAGTGGCTTTGCCTGGGAACAGCAGGTCAGAATTAATGCATATAAATAGGACTGCTTATTTTTACTTTAGTTCATTTAACCTACATTATTATCTCCAAATTATATTAATTATGGGATAAACTCTATAGATATCTCATTGTTTTAGAATAATTAAGACCATACTGTTGAATAGAAAATTTAACTGTTGATGTATCTGTTTTTCTCCAAAAAAACTCCCAAATTCTAAGGTATTCTACTGAAATGATAGCAGAATTCATATTACGATTCAGCTATGAAAATTAATTTTTCTTTATGATTGCTCAGCTAACACTGATATTATTCAGCAACCTGTTTTGGAGAAAAGGAAGACTGTTTATCATGGCTAAAATTTTTAAAGGAGTAGAAATGTTATCAAATATTCCTTCTACATATGAAATAATGACCTAGGTACAGAGAATGACATATTTTCTGTAATGTATAATCTTGCTGATGTTATATCATCAAAGGAAGTAACTTATGATACTATTTAACCTAAAGTAATTTGTCAAGAAACATATTATTGCACTGATTAGACTAACTGAATATCCCTTCTTGTATCCCAAGATGTATTTTTAGTGCAATAGCTCTCAACACCTGAGAAATATTTCTATGAAATATACCAACATTTTTCTTGTTAAGCCCTAGTGATTTTGTATATTTATGTGATGGTAACACTGAAACATAAATGGACACATTATAAAAAGAGTTTTCCATCGAAAATATTTTTCTACCCTATTTTGTGGATTTAAGACTTCCATATTTGCTAGTAATATCCGAAATGGCCTTATAATCACTTAACACTGATATACCCATCAAAGTGTAGATATTCAAAGAGGAAGCAGAGGCAATGTTTTTCAACTCTAATGTAGCATAGGAAATATTGTTATTACCATAACACTCATTGCAAATGAAAGTATTACTGTAATACAAGCTCAGCAAAAGAGGCTTAAGTTGCTGACTGCAATGTTGCTAGACAATACAATTGCTTTAGTTTATTTACTATCTGAACAATATGATGTTTGCTTGCTAGCTAACACCTTTAAATTGTATTCAGATAAATTCTTCACAAGTCAAAAACAGGCCAAAAGTTTATAGGTCCGAACTATAAATAAGTGAATAAAAAAACATACAAAATAATAACAATAATAACAAAAAGGATGAGCAGATATGAAGAGAATACAGGGGTCTTTTGCTCTTTTAACTGAAAGAGCTCCCAATAGGAAAAGGAAAAACATGGACAACAAAATAAATAATAAGATATTATGACCCAAAGAATGATACAAATGATTCTAGAGTCTATTCTGAAAGTGTGAGAGCCATTAAAACAAAAACCAAAGGGGAGTCACAGAGTAGAAGAGGTCAAGGAACCATGGTAACTAAATGCAGTGTAGTATTCTAGGTTCTTCTTGGGAACATAAAAGATTCTTAGTAGAAAAACTTGTGAAATCCAAATAGAGTACATAGTTTAGTTAATAATTGTATGCCAATATTAATATCACCTTTTAATGGATGAAGTACGGTTATGTTATAGGTTTATGTCAGGGAAAGTTAACTAAAAAGTCTGTGGTGCTTCTTTCCATTATGTTTGTAATGAGGTGGTTAATTTCATGTGTAAACTTGACTGGACCATGGGACACCGAGATATCTGATAGAACATTATTTCTTTTTGATTTTGTTTGTTTTTTTGCGGTGCTGGGGATTGAACCCAGAGCCTTGTGCTTGCAAGGCAAGCACTCTACCAACTAAGCTATATCCCCAGCCTAGAATATTATTTCTTTATGTGCTTTTAAGGGCGCTGCTAGTAGAAATTAGCATTTGAATTGGTAAACTGAGTGGAGAAGATGGCTTTCTACAATGTGTATTGTCATCATAAAATTTCTTGAGGGCCCAAATAAAACTAAAGGGCTGATGAAGGTTGATTTTGCTTTTTACCTGGCTATTTGAGAGGGGATATCATCTTCTCTTGCCCTTGTAATTCTTGCTTCCTATACCTTCAGAACCAGACTTGAATCTATGCCATTGCTTCTTTGTCTCTCAGGTCTTTCAAAATATACCAAAATCTTTCCTCCATCTCCTGCAGGTTGTTGGACTACATGGTCTCCATAATTGTGTGTCAATATCTTACAATAAATTGGGTAGGTGTGTGTGTTTTTTGTGTGTGTGTCTATGTATTTGTCTTATTACCTCTGTTTCTCTGGAGATCACTACTACAGTCTTCTGTATATCTACAAATAAGTGGTTAGAACAAAATTTTAAAAAATGATCAATTGTTTGGAAAAGTGAGAAACAATCAGATCATGAAATGTATTAATTGACAGTGTTTATATTCATTTCCAAAATCATACATGCCAAAATTTTAGTGAAAGTATGGATATGGTAAACTATGTTCAAATTATCTAATGAGATATTATTTTTATATTGTTCATATATTAATACAAATCATGAAATTAAAGATGAAATACCCTCAGTTGCAATAGAACAGATTCTCAAGTGTGTTCTAGGAAATACTAGTTTCTTTTAATCTGTTAGTTGTAAAGCGAGAAAAAAAAAATCTTAGTTTAATAAGATTAGAAAATACTAGGTTCAACAAAGTTTAATAGCTTTATTTACTAAGTAATTTCCCTAAGCACCTATAATAGTAATATTCTTCGTGAATTTGTAAATCAAAAACTGAAACTTTTTTTTTTCACTTCAGAGTTTTCATAACTTTTCATTCCCTTAATCTTGTAGGAAAAAAAATGTTTGGAAATACTATGATGAACTGGGATTAGATCACGAACATCTTTAGAATTTTGATCTACATTGAAAAAAAAAGATTTGTAATTTCCTAACTATAAATACCATAAGAAAAATCTGACTTTATAATAGATCACCATCTTATTTCCCTAGCTTTTGAATTGATTATTGTGTCTTCACACAAATTTTTCATCAATTTCTTCGTTTAACTTTACCTTCAGGACAACCATACTTATCTCAATGTGGAGTGGTACAACTGAACTCTTACAAGAAAGAAATATTTGTATTTTGTACGGATTTTACTTCAACTATGTTTTTCTTTTCTTTCAGTTTTGTAAATACATTCTGCTTCCTTTATCCACTTGAGAATATATGGTCTATTTTTGCTACCTCCACATGCTACCTCTAATTTTTGATAATAAAAAAAAACAAAAGGTCAGTATTCATGCTAGACCCAGGGGTTCATGCCTGTAATCCCAGCAATCTGGGAGGCTGAAGCAGGAGGATTATCTGAGCCCAGAAGTTTGAGGACAGCCTGACAACACAGCAAGAACTTGTTTTGAAAAAAAAAAAAAAATCAGAATCCTATTTATCCTAATAATTTACATTATGATAAGGAAGGAACTTAAGTACTAAATCCAACCACTTCTCTATGCATTCTAAACATTCTTGCACCAGAGATGAGATTGGGATGGACCTTAGAAAAATGCCCAAAGTGTTTGGTACAGGAATTGAAGTTCTATTCAATTCCAGAGGAAGAAAACTCACTCCTTCATGTCCTCTTCCTGAATATATTGCATGAAGCTGCATCTGAGAACACCATGAGGCTTTAATGGTCAGGGACATTTGTCATTCTTCTCTATCTTACAGTCTAGAGTCAAATATAGCTCAAATCCTGCAGTTGTACACTGGATGAGAAAAGAAAGAGTTCCAGTAGATTCCTTCTCTTTTTTTCCTAAGGCGTGAAAAAGGGTGCTTGCTTAAGAATCAAACAATATGGAGGAAATTATGTGGGTTTTCCCTCCTCTTCTTTCTTGAATTTTGTCCTGATCTATTCGCAAGGCAATTTGGTTATGATTGGTAGGTGGGAGAGATCCAAGATGGAGGACTAGAGGGAGGCTGCCTTCCTTGTTGCTCTGTAACTCAGGACTTGAAAAGAGGAGAATCTGATTCTCTGGGAAGCAGTCTCTACTCCTCATCGATCCCCTGCTCTTTACCACATCTGTCTACCTCTATCACCTGCAGTCTACCATCCTAGCGCTACATTTGAGTGCAGATTGCTCACTGATGGCCACCTATCATCCATCACTTGCCTGTCTGCCTGCCTCTGGCCTGCCCATCACCTGTCTCTCACCTAATCATCGCCCACCAACCGAGGTTCACCTGCTGATCGTCCACCAGTAGCCTGCAGAGCCTGCAGACCATCAGTGGATCACCAGCTGCCTGTTGTTGCCTGAAAATTCACCATCACAGTACCTGCAGGCTTGGTTACACGTGGCTGCCGCCATTTTGGGGAAAAAAAGAAAAAAAAGGCCAGGAGCTGTAGTACCACCAGCCCGACTGACAGCACCCTGCCTCCAGGACCCCCAGCTTGACTGACAGCACATCACCTCCAGGGGCCCAGCCTGGTGACCATCTGTACCCCACACAGTCTCAGCGACCATGCCCTGCGCTGTAGCTCACCATTTGCCAACACGTTTAGCAACCAGGTCAGCCATTTTGGATTATCTGCGAAAACTGTCATTAGGTGGGGCAAATCCCATCCTGAGACACCCACTGGAGACTGGAAGCTCATTGTCAGGTAGCTCTCATGCCTCAGGCTACTAAAAACTGGGAGGTTTGAATAGAATATGATGGTTATAGTGTATATTTTTTTTCTCCTTTGTGATAGCTTTTAAACTTTTATTTCTTTACTTTTCTTGCTCTCTACTTTCCTTTTGTTTACCTATTTCCTCAAGGGCTTTTTCTCACGCTTCCTATGATCTAGAATTTCTTTGTACTCTTTTCTTACACTGTTAACAGTTATAGCCTACACACCTCCCCATCCTCTTTGTCCTCCATTAGAAACTGGAGTCCTCATTGCAAATCTGTTTGTTATACTGTAGATAATAATTGAACTCATCCTCTCTGTTTATTATGACAATATTGTAACAATATTGTAACAAAAAGACTACTGTAACAATAGTCTTCATCGGGGCTATTTGGTTTACAGCTGCATATTGTCTGTACTGGGTGTTGCTAATATTGATTCCCCCCCTTAAAGAAGAGGTTTCAGAAAACTATAGGGTCACTAAGCCTATAGGGCAGAAACTACAATACCCTAGATCTGCATTGCTAGAGGGGAAGGTACATGAACAACGTGAAAAAACAAGGGAGGAAAGTGTTCCAAACAAACCAAGATTCTACACTAAGAGAATCCAATGACAACATGGTAGAAGAAATGACAGAAAAGGAGTTCAGAATATACATGATTAAAATGTTCAGAGAAGCAAATGATGAGTTAAGAGAGCAAGTGCAGTCAATGGTTGACCATTCCAAAAAGCAGCTGAAAGAGCAACTACAGGAAACAAAAGATCAACTCATCAAAGAGATAGAGATTCTGAAAAAGAACCAAACAGAAATCCTTGAAATGAAGGAAACAATAAACCAAATTAAACACTCAAAGGAAAGCATCACCAACAGACTAAATCACTTAGAAGACAGAACGTCAGACAATGAAGACAAAATATTTAATCTTGAAAATAAAGTTGCCCAAACAGAGAAGGTGGTAAGAGATCATGAATGGAACCTCCAAGAACTATGGGATATCATGAAAGGACCAAATTTAAGAATTATTGGGATTGAGGAAGGCACAGAGATACAAACCAAAGGAATGAACAACCTATTCAATGAAATAATATCAGAAAATTTCCCAAACCTGAAGAATGAAATGGAACCTCAACTGCAGGAGGCTTACAGAACACCAAATGCACAAAATTACAGCAGATCCACACCAAGACACATAATAATGAAAATGCCTAATGTACAAAATAAAGATAGGATTTTAAAGGCTGTGAGAGAAAAGAAACAGATTACATATAGGGGGAAACCAAAATGGTTATCAGCAGATTTCTCAGCCCAGACCCTAAAAGCTAGAAGGGCCTGGAACAATATATTTCAAGCTCTGAAAGAACATGGCTGCTAACCAAGAATCCTATATCCAGCAAAGCTAACCTTCAGATTTGAAGACAAAATAAAATCCTTCCATGACAAACAAAAGTTAAAGGAATTCACACATAGAAAGCCTGCACTACAGAACATTCTCAGCAAGATATTCCATGAGGAAGAAACCAACAACAACAATGTAAGTCATCAAAGGGGGGAACTATCCTAAAAGAAAAGCCAATTAAAGGAGAAAGCAAGTCACATTAAAAACCAAATCTAAGCCAAAATGACTGGGAATACAAATCATATCTCAATAATAACCCTGAATGTTAATTGCCTAAATTCATCAATCAAAAGACATAGACTGGCAGACTGGATCAAAAAGAAAGACCCAACAATATGTTGCCTTCAAGAGACTCATCTCGTAGAAAAGGACATCCACAGACTAAAGGTGAAAGGATGGGAAAAAACTTATCATGCACATGGCCTTAGTAAAAAAGCAGGGGTTTCCATCCTTAGATAAAGTGGACTTCAAGCCAAAGTTAGTCAGAAGGGATAAAGAAGGACATTACATACTGCTTAAGGGAACCATAAATCAAGAAAACATAACAATCATAAATATTTATGCCCCAAACAATGGCCCATCCATGTACATCAAACAAATCCTTCTCAATTACAGGAATCAAATAGACCACAACACAGTAGTTCTGGGTGACTTTAACACACCACTGTCACCACTGGACAGATCTACCAAACAAAAACTAAACAGAGAAACTATAGAACTTGATAACACAATGAATAACTTAGACTTAATAGACATATATAGAATATTCCATCCATAAATGAGTGAAAACACTTTCTTCTCAGCAACACATGGCTCCTTCTCTAAAATAGACCATATATTATGCCACAAAGCAGCCCTTAGTAAATGCAAAAAGGTAGAGATACACCTTGTATTCTATCAGACCATAATGGAATGAAATTAGAAATCAATGACAAAAGTAAAAACAGAAACTACTCCAACACCTGGAGACTAAATAATATGCTATTGAATGAAGCATGGATAACAGAAAACATCAGGGAGGAGATAAAAACATTCTTAGAGGTAAATGAGAATGATGATACAACATATCAAAATCTCTGGGACACTATGAAAGCAGTACTAAGAGGGAAATTCATTGCATTGAGTGCATTCAAGAAAAGAATAAAAAGTCAACAACTCAATGACCTAACCTTACATCTCAAAGCCCTAGAAAAAGAGGAATAGTTCATCACCAAAAGTAGTAGAAGACAGAAAATAATCAAAATCAGAGCTGAAATCAATGAAATTGAACAATTGACAAAACAAAAAGTTGGTTCTTTGAAAAAGTAAACAAAGTAGATAAACCCTTAGCCACACTAACAAAGAGAAGGAGAGAGAAAACTCAAGTAACTAAAATTTGTGATGAAAAAGGAAATATCACAACAGACACCATTGAAATTCAAAACATAATTAGAAGCTACTTTGAAAACCTATACTCCAATAAAATAGAAAATCTTGAAGACATTGACAAATTCCTAGAGACATATGATCCTCCCAAACTGAATCAGGAAGACATACACAGTTTAAACAGATCAATTTCAAGCAATGAAATAGAAGAAGCCATCAAAAGCCTACCAACCAAGAAAAGCCCAGGACCAGATGGATTCTCAGCTGAGTTCTACAAGACCTTCAAAGAAGAACTTATACCAATACTCCTGAAAGTATTTATTGAAATAGAAAAAGAGGGAACCCTTCCAAATTCATTCTATGAAGCTAGCATCACTCTGATACCAAAATCAGACAAAGACACATCTAGAAAAGAAAACTTTAGGCCAATATCTCTGATGAATATAGATGCTAAAATCCTCAACAAAATACTGGCAAATCGCTTACAAAAACATATTAAGAAGATAGTGCACCCCGATCAAGTGGAGTTTATCCCAGGGATGCAAGGTTCAGCATCCAGAAATCAATAAATGCAATTCATCACATCAATAGACTTAAGGTTAAGAATCATATGATTATTTCAATAGAGAAAGCATTTGACAAAATACAACACCCCTTCATGCTCAAAACACTAGAAAAAATAGGGATGGTAGGAACATACCTGAACAGTGTAAAGGCTATTTATGCTAAGCCCACTGCCAACATCATTCACAACGGAGAAAAACTAAAAGCATTACCTCTAAAAAGTGGAACAAGACAGGGATGCCCACTGTCACCACTTCTATTCAACATTGTGCTGGAAATGCTAGCTAGAGCAATTAGACAGACTACAGAAATTAAAGGTATATGAATAGGAAAAGAAACACTCAAGCTGTCACTATTTGCTGATGACATGATCCTATATTTAGAGGATCCAAAAACTCCACCAGGAAACTTTTAGACCTCATTAATGAATTTAGCAAAATAGCTGGATATAAAATAAACACACATAAATCAAATGCATTTATCTACGTAAGCGATGAATCATCTGAAAGTGAATTGAGGAAAACAAATCCATTCAAAACAGCCTCAAATAAAATAAAATATTTGGGAATCAATCTAACAAAAGAGGTGAAAAACCTCTACAACAAAAACTACAGAACATTAAAGAAAGAAATGGAGGAAGACCTTAGAAGATGGAAATATCTTCCATGTTCTTGGATAGGAAGAATCAATATAATCAAAATGGCCATACTTCCAAAGATGCTGAACAAATTTAATGTAATTCCAATAAAAATTCGTATGACATTCCTCATAGAAATAGAAAAAGCAATCATGAAATTCATATGGAAGAACAAAAGACCCAGAATAGCCAAAACAATCCTGGGCAGGAAGAATGGCACAGGAGGTATCACAATACCAGACCTTAAACTCTACTATAGAGCAATAGTGATAAAAACAGCATGGTATTGGCACCAAGATGGACAGACCAATGGTACAGAATAGAAGACACAGAGACAAATCCACATAAGTACAGTTATCTCATACTAGACAAAGTGGAGATACAGTGGAGAAAAGATAGCCTCTTTAACAAATGGTGCTGGCAAAACTGGAAATCCATATGCAATAAAATGAAATTAAACTCCTATCTCTCACCCTGTACAAAACTGGACTCAAAATGGATCAAGGATCTAGGAATTCGACCTGAGACCCTTCACCAAATAGAAGAAATAGTAGGCCCAAATCTTCTTCATATTGGCTTAGGACCGTCAGACTTTCTCAAGACCACCAGAGCACAAGAAATAAAAGGAAGAATCAATAAATGGGATGAGTGCAAACTAAAAAGCTTTCTCTCAGCAAAAGAAACAATCAAGAATGTGAAAAGAGAGCCTACAGAGTGGGAAAAAATCTTTTCCACACACACTTCAGATATAGCACTGATCTCCAAAATTTATAAAGAACTTACAAAACTGTACACCAAAAATGCAAAGAGCCCAATCAATAAATGGGCTAAGGAACTGGGCAGACACTTCAAAGAAGAGGATATACAGGCTATTAACAAATATATGAAAAAGTTCTCATCATCTCTAGTAATTAGAGAAATGCAAATTAAAACTACCCTAAGATTTCATCTAACTCCAATTAGAATGGCTATTATCAGGAATACAAGCAATAACAAGTATAACAAGTGTTGGCGTGGATGTGGGGAAAAAGGCACACTCGTACATTGCTGGTGGAATTGCAAATTGGTGTAGCCACTCTGGAAAGCAGTATGGAGATTCCTCAAAAAACTTGGAATGGATCCACCATTTGACCCAGCTATCCAACTCCTTGGTTTATACCCAAAGGTCTTCAAATCAGCAAAGTATAGGAATGCAGCCACATCTATGTTCATAGCTGCTCAATTCATAATAGCTAGATTGTGGAACCAACCTAGATGCCCTTCAATTGAAGAATGGATAAAGAGACTGTGGTATATATACACAATGGAATATTACTCAGCCATAAAGAAGAATAAAATTATGACATTTACTGGTAAATGGGTGGAGTTGGAGAATATCATGCTAAGTGAAATAAGCCAACCCCAAAAAACCAAAGGCCAAATGTTTTCTCTGATCAGTGGATGCTGATACCTAACAGGGGTGGTGTGGGAGGGGGGTGGCAGGGGTTATGGGGAGGATAGGAAAGAATGGAGGAAGTATGGATGCTGTGGAGGAAAATGGGACGGGAGGGGATGGGGGCAGGAAAAATAGTAGACTGAGACAGACAGTACTACCCTATGTAAATGTAAGATTATATGAACTGTATGAATAAAAAATAAATTAAAACAAACAAACAAACAAAAACCAAACAAACAAAAAACTCAGAATGGAACCACCATTTGATCCAGCTATCCCACTTCTTGGCCTATACCCAAAGGACTTAAAATCAGCATCCTATAGTAATGCAGCAACATCAATGTTTATAGCAGCCCAATTCACTATAGCTAGATTGTGGAACCAATCTAGATGCCCTTCAATAGATGAATGGATAAAGAGACTGTGGTATATATACACAATGGAATATTATTCAGCAATAAAGAATAATAAAATTATGACATTTGCAGGTAAATGGATGGAGTTGGAGAATATCATGTTAAGTGAAATATACCAAGCCCAAAAAACCAAAGGTCAAGTGATTTCTCTGATAAGTGGTTGATGACACATTATGGGGTTAGGGAGAAGTAAGGGAAGAAAGGATAGATTGTGTAGAGGAAAATGAGGGGTGGGGAAGGAAAGATAATAGAATGAGACAAACATCATTACCCTATGTATGAATATGCAAATTGTATGATTCTACTTTGTGTACAACCAGAAAAATGATAGTTGTACTCCATTTGTGTACAATGAACCAAAATTTAAAAAAAAAAGAATGGCTTA
>JAJEJO010001562.1:78674-183473 GCA_020662805.1 Glaucomys volans
TAAAAAAAAAAAAAAAGAACAACAACAACAAAAATGATTGGTAGGTGAAATCAGCATCTCCTGACAGATACTGAAGCTCTGAAGAACAGGAATCCTTCTCTGTGGACAGTAGAGCTGAGGACATAATAGCATTATTGAATATGCTCTCATTTTTTTTTCTGACTCTATTCTCCTGCAGCTTACTTCATATTTAGAAACATTTGAAAATATACATAGTAGAATGGAGAATCTAAAGCTTTCTGACTATAAAATTGGGAAACAAAGCCTCTGCGAAATTCCCCATATGTCAGGAATATTGCAGACTGCTGAAAACTCAAGAGAAAAATCTCATAAAGTTTTATAGAAGCTCTTGTACACAGACCTTAGAATCTTTCGTGTATGGATAGGATTGTAAACAGTGTAAGACAGTCTTTGAGAACTGCATTACAAGGTAGATAAGAATGTCCCAGGCCCTTAGTTTCCACTCTAAGTTGACTGAATAGTGTAATATTCAGAAATGTGAACTGATGTTGGGGCCACAAACTACAGGAAGGAGGTTAGAAGTTACAGGTTCAGTCAAATATGACAGATATCTTGTCATAACAGAAATGGACTACATATCATTAGTTTGGAGATTTAAATAAAGACCCAGAATCTCATAACAAAATACACATAACGTCTTGTACAAATCCAAAATTTGTGGCATACAAAGAATTTCAATCCTGCAGAAAAGGCAATCCAATATGGCACAAATGTTAGAACTATTCTGAAGAATGTGCAAGCTGCTATTGTAAATATGTTCTGGTAAGTAAAGGTGATAATTTGAAGAAATGAGAAAGACATTCTCAACAAAATAATTAACACAAAGAAAAAATAAGTATAGATTTTAGAAATAAAACTACATTTTCCAAGAATTTTAAAAATTCACTAAATAAACAACAGCAGAATGGATATAAGAATAGTGTTAGACATCTGAAAATTCTAAACACATTTGCATAACTGAAAAAGCCATCATAAAATTAAAAGTTAATAGCAATGAAGCTATAATCTTGTAGAAATCAATAAAATTCATAAACATTTCACTAAACTTAAGAAAACAAGAGAAGATGCAAAATTTCATAATCAGTAATGGAACAGAATAGCATGTCACTTTGTATCTTACAGATGTGAAGATTATTAGGAATGACTTTAAAAAACTTTATGTCAATAATTAAAAAATTTAGGTAAAATAGAAAAGTTCTTAGAAAGGTAGAAATCAATATAATTGCCTCAAGAAGAAATAGAAAATATCAATAGATCTACAACAAATAAAAATATGAACTAATAAATAAAATTTCCCACAAAAATGGCAGGCTTAAGTGCTTTGCAAATGATTTCTATCAAATTTTTAAAGAAGACAAAACAGCAATCTTATAGAAACTATTTCAAAAGAAGAGATTAGGGGATAAAACAAGATAAAAATCTCAATTTAAATCCCTCCTGGACACAGACACAACATAATGAAATATTATCAAACTGAATCCAGAAACATATTCATTTATATATCCATGATCAAGTAAGTGCTTTTATAACATAGACAAATGATTTAAATGGATATCATACAAAATAATATGTGTGGATGGTTAAAAAGAACATGAAGGAATGATTGACATCTTTGGTCGTTATAGTTACAATGAGATACCTCTGCACACTCCTTTAGAATTGTTAGAGTTGCAATAGTCAGTTAATACTAAGTAATGTCATTAAGGTAGAGAATATGACACACATCACTGGTAGGAATGTACAATGAAGCAGCCACTTTGAAAAACAGTTTGGTAGTATTGTTGCTAAGGTAAACTAAAAGGCTTACTGTAAAAATCATGAATATACTTTACCTGTTTATCAAAGATAATTGAAATCATATATTCACAGAAGGACCACATTATTTGAAAATAGGGGAAACTGAAACTGCTCCAAAGGGACATCATACTGATGAATGGATAAATGAATATGGAATTATATATATACATATATATGTTTAATTCATTATATATATATGTTTAATTTATGCATATATATAATGAAATACTTTTATGCAATAAAAGCCACAATGTGCCATACAATGTTCATAAGTCTTAAAAATATTATACTAAATAAAGATGTCAGACATAAAGGATTATATAATTTGTGGGTCAGTTTATGTGAAATTTGTAGAAAAGATAAGACCATATACCCATGAAACAGACAAAACTATATAGATGTGGAGATGGGAACATATCCTAGGATGAGGGATGGGAGCAGATATTGATTGCAGCTTGGTTTGAGGGAACTTTGGGGCTAATGGAAATGGACTAACTCATTTCTCCTGATAATCATTGCATAAATACTTTTCATTGAACACTATAATCACAATAGATTTTATGTCAGAATATTATGCCTCAATAAATCTGTGAACAAAAAAGTATAAAAGATTTAAACAAACACTTCAACAAAGAATATAAATATGGAAGCTACATATTACTATTCAGCATAATCATTAAAGGAGATTGAAAACCCTATGAGCAACTTTATTTTATTTTTTATTTTGCCAAAATATATAAATAACCAAAATTTTCTTCAGCAGGTAGTGAATGGTTAATTGCACTTTAGTACCTCGTGAAAACAGAATATTATTGGAGTATAATTTATTTAAAGATGAAGAGAAATGGCATGTCTGTCATACAAAGACATGGAAGAAACTTAAATGAATATTAACAAGTGAAAGACCCCAATGTGAAAAAGATACATAATATATGATTCCAAATATATGGCATTCTGGAAAAGACAAAACTGCACAGAACATTAAAATATCAGTAGTTACCCAGAGGTTTGGGGAATAAGAAGAATAGATGGAGTACAGAGAATTCTGAGAGAGTGAGGCAAAGCTTTCAGCTATATATGTCATTTTAGTAGAACATACAACACTAGAAGTTAATACTAATGTAAACTGTAGACTTTGGGTAACAATGATGTACTATTGGAGGTTTATTGATTGTGATAAATGAACCCTTTGGTGTGGGGTGTTGACACTGAAGGAGTTTGGGCATGAGATGTATGAGAACTATGTGTTTTCTGCTCAATTTTGTTATGAAACCCAATATTGTCTAAAAATCAAGCCAATTAAAAGTGTAATCTATTATATACATATTAAAATGTCTAAAATTGATTTGACCATATTAAGTGTTGGTATAGATATGGAGTATTTTGGTTTGAATATGTGATGTCCCTCATGTAGCTCAGTGATAGAGCACCCATGAATTCAAGTCCTAGTTTTATAAGAGGAAAAAAAAAGATTGAAATATAATAAATTGTACATGTTTATAGAATAAAAGCCTGAAAGCTCCTGTGTTTCTTCAGGAATATTCAGAGATAAAATAG
The DNA here is from genome assembly GCA_020662805.1 of Glaucomys volans. Lineage (NCBI taxonomy): Eukaryota > Metazoa > Chordata > Mammalia > Rodentia > Sciuridae > Glaucomys > Glaucomys volans. The sequence goes on from JAJEJO010001562.1 coordinate 82,050, forward strand.
TTTCATTGGGAGAGCTGCAAGCTTGTCAGTCCTTCCTGGTTTAAAGGGACTGCATAGTAAATGTAGGGAGGTGGGGCATGACCAGAGGAGATGCATCATTGGGGGCATGTCCTGGAATGCTTGCTTTTCCCTGGAAGTCCTTTCTTCCTGCTTTCTTTCTGCTTCCTTGTTGGCAAGAGGAGAGTTGTTTTCCTTCCCTGATCCATCCTCCATGTTGTGCTGTGTAACCTTGGGTCCAGATCATTAGAGTTAGTCATCTATGGACCAAAACCTCTGAAAGCATGAGCCCCAAACTTTTCTTTCTCTAAGTTATTCTTGTTTGATACGTTGGGCATAACAATACAAAACTAAGTAAAACATGGAGGAATTGGAAATCTCATACACTGCTTATGAGGGTGTCCAATTTTATGATCACTTTGGATAAGCTTGTTGGTTTGTTAAAATCATAAACAAAAATCTTCCATTTGACTCAATCATTTTACTCTTTATATTCACATAAGAGAAAAGAAAGTCTCGTTCATACCAAGTTGTATATGAGTGTTCATAATATGTTTAATTTCCATCCCAATCTGAAAACAATGCAAATGTACATCACCATTGGATAATGTATAAATAACTTGTGCTGTATTCTATGCAAAGCAATACTGTTTATCAGTGAAGAAGAATAAAATATTAGTTCAAAAACAATGTAATTTACACTGGATGAACAAAGCTATAAAAAATTATCTACTGTGTAATTCCATTTATCTGAAATTCTAGAAAACGCAATTGGTACGCAGTGACAGAGAGTGATGAGTGGGTAAGATGCAGGGGTTAACAGAGGTATGACAAAGAGACAACTTTTTTGATTGTTAAAATGTTAATTATGTTGGTGGTATTAGTGGTTTTATGCTATATTCATGTATTGAAATTTATCAGGCTTTTATTCTATAAACATGTACAATTTATAATACTTCAATCTTTTTTTTTCCTCTTATAAAACTAGGACTTGAACTCATGGGTGCTCTATCACTGAGCTATATTTCCAGTCCTTTTTTAAATTTTATTTTGAGACAAGTTCTCACTAAGTGGCCCAGACTGGCCTCAAACTTGGGATCTTCCTGTCTCACCCTCCTGAGTCACTTGGATTACAGGTGTAGGCCACAGCACCTGGATCAATCATTTTAATAAAGCTGTTGAAAGACATTGATTAGGTCTACTTAAGAAATCAGTATTGTCTTCAATATACAATATTGATCTGCTAATGATGTTTAGAATACCTTTTTTGATTTTCCTTCACAGTTCTGGGAATGGATCTTAGGGCCTTGGGTGTGCTAGTCAAGAACTCTACTGCTTAGTTACATCCCCAGCCCCAAAATACATTTTCTGACAACCAGTTCAGCAAGTCAGATATTTAAGAACATAATCATAATAATGTAATTTCATGTAAAGTAGTGCATAAATAGACAAAGGACAGATTTTGCCATTTGTGCTCAAAGTAGGTTCGGAATCTCCTCTGATCAAAAAGCAAAAGCTCTGTAATAAGAACTGGGTGCTTCAGAAATTTCTGTACCTAATGGAAAATATACTAAATTCATTGTCTTATTCATTTTTCTTCCAAAATTCGGTCTCAATAAAATATTGTGGCATTTTTATCAGCTGTATGCACTGTTTATTGATGGGCTGATTCCTGTGGGATCATCATGTGTGGAGGTCATCAGGGTCAGAGAAGAATGCCCCAATGATTCCCTTCCAGAAAGAGAGTCTTATACACCATAAGCTTAAGTTTTGTGGGCTATTTTTACCCTGTTAACAATAACGGCTAACATTTAGTGAGCGCTTAAAATGCACAATATATTCTTATTAAATCTCTACAACCTCTTTAGGTTTGCACTATAAATATCCCCACTTTACAGATAAGGACACAGAAGTTTAAAGAGGCTAAGATGCTTGCTCAAGGGCGTACATAAGGAGCAAAATTTCCAACTCAGTTGTGTCTAAATGCAAGACTGAGCTCTCCCTCTCTACATTTTGTGTGTCCTTATTAATCCCTGGAAAGAAAGGCTAGAAATCAAGGTTAAAAAGATAAATTCTGTATCAGTTTACATGTGTAGATGTTCCATGTGAACATCCTCTGGTTATATGATTATTTCATTCAAACATTTATTTGTGTGTATCTACTATAAGCAAGCTATTATTTCCTAGTTTTATACTATCTGATCACTTGTAATTTTATGGATAATAAAGCTCTAGTCAAGATCATTACAATCTATGGAATAATTTATCTCTTGCTTTCTTATTCTCTCAGTTCCATGGCAAAAGAAGAAAACTTTTATAATTTTATGGTAAAGAATATATACCTGTGAACAGAATTGGTTATCATTTTTTTCTAAATATATTTTAATATACATTAAAATATAAATGGAAAACATATTACAGGGGTACTGGGTAATGCTTCGGGATATGTGCATATCAAGTATTGTTTAAATGAATTAAACTTGTCTATCTCTTTATAATTTCCTTTAGGTAAAAACTTTCAAAATCCTTTTTCTTATGGCTTTTAAAAATGTGCCTTTTTCTAATGATATCTATAAGGGACAACCCTCAGAGTCCCATCACCTCTGTATAACAAGGGCAGAATTCTTCATGTGTACTCTCTGCAAGCTTCACTCAAACATCCCTGCTTTCATGTTCCTAGTTTTCATGATGTGTCCTCCCTCCCTCCTTGCCCTTCCAATGCTGTGCATCTGACATGAGGTGCAAGTGTTTGAAACTGGCTCTCTTCAAGCTAGATTCTGGACAGGGAAATCAAATAGAACCTCCTTGGTTCTTTCCCTCATCTTCCCACTTGCTACCAAATTTATAGCTACCAGGGCCTCACTGGGCTCCTGTCCACAATGCTGTCCTTGTGCAGTTGGCCACCTCTTTGATCTAAGAAGACACAAGTAGGCTTTACTTTCTATCAAACCTCCACTTCACAGATAAAACCCCAAATAACTCTTGCTATCAATTCATTTACTTCAATACCTAAAAAATTGAATATCTTACATTTCCCCCTTCCTTAATTTTTACTTTTCATCACAGCTACATCCTTACTCTACCATTTTATTTTCTTCTACTCTCATTTTCCTTGATTCTAACATAACAGTAAAAATTTATATTTGTTACTATTGTTTTGTGTTCTCTATTCTTTGTTTACAAATTATGTGAACCTAAATTTTTGTTCAAACCTATTTTGTCCCTATTTTATTTTTTAAAATTAGACAACTCTTATTTTCCATGTTGTTTTTAAGTTTAAAATAATAAAAAAACCCCTCTCAATGACTTATGGATACATTTATGTAAAAATGGCATTTCTCAATTTAAATTGGACATAGGCCAAGAATTATTGAATTTTTGCCTTATGATTGTTAATAATATCCAAAATTCTTCAGTTCAAGGTCATTGTTTTGATAGACCTCAGAATTCTTTCTGTAACATTCTGCATTCTTTCTCTAACCAATGTAATTTTGAGTTGTTATAGAGGTACACATTAATATGTGAAAGATAATTTTTAAAAAATAATTCGATTGACGTGACTTTCAAGTGATGTGTGTAAGGGTTTGTAACTATGGGAATGTGTTTGTATGTGAATGTGCATATATTAGTATATGCATATTATATATATGTATATATAACATATATATATATATATATAATTTTTTACTGGATATACACCAAAGCAGGCAGTAACAAACATACCAATTATTGCATAGATTATGTAGCTTATTTCAGATTATATGATGATACATTTGTAATTCTGAAGACTTATGTTTCATAAATCATTAAGTATTGCATATCAAAACTAGAATTATCTTATTTTTAGCATCAATGTCATTTTTTGACCCTCTAATATTCTTTTGAATCAATATAAAGTAATGAAGTTTGGCTTAGTAGAAATAAGAAGCTTCAGGCTCTTTGAATCATCTCCTCAGGGGTTATGAATTGGCATTAGAGGTGGGGAGAAATATTGGTTTTGGATACAGGCCACCACATCTGTAATCTCAATGCTATGCTCTGGGTAACATAGCAGTTAGCATTCACGTCTCCAAATTTAGAATGGGAGCGATGACAGTTGTGCTGTAGAATAACTGTCTGCAAACCTCAGTGGACATTAAATAATCTCCTAAAAGTTAGTTTAGAAAAGCAAAAGAGAAAAAAAAATGTAGATTCCCCTGGTCCTTTGCTCAGAGACTTTGATTCAGCAGTTCTTGTTGAAACAATAAGTGACAGAAATGGAACTTGGATTTTTTAAATTGTTTTATTTGTTCTAATTAGTCATATAGGACAGTAGAAAACATTTATATATTTTGATGAATCATATATAAATATAGTATAATCTCATTTTCTGATTGTACATATTATAGGATCACATCAGTCATGCAGTCATATATGTACATGATGTAGTAACATCGGTTTCACTCTACTATCCTTCCTACCCTCATAACCCTTCTCCTCCCTTCAATCCCTTCTACCCAATCTAAAGTAACTATTCTTCCCTAGTGCCTCCTGCTATTGTGAATTAGCATCTGCATATCAGAGAAAATATTCTGCCTTTGATTTTTTGGATTTGGCCTATTTCACTTAGCATGATTCTTGAAATTGAGAAAGGTTTGTTTGATGTACATAGATGCTCCATTGTTTGGGGCATACATATTTACAATCATTAAATCTTGCTGATGTTTAATTCCCATCAGTAGAAGGAAATGACCTTCTTTTCCCTCATGATTAACTTTGGCTTCAAGTTCAATTTATCTTATATAAGGATGGAAACCCCTGCTTATTTATGCAATTCATATGAGTGCTATGTTTTTCCAACCCTTTCACCTTCAGTCTGTGGATGCCTTTGCCTATGAGGTGAGACTCTTGGAGACTGTTTTTTAGTCCAATCTGCCAGTCTACATCTTTTGATTAATGAGTTTAGGCCATTAACATTCAAGATTATTATTGCAATATGATTTGTATTCTCGGGCATTTTGGTTTATTTCTGGCTTTTAATTTGATTTGTTTCCCCTTTGATTGACTATTCCTTTAGTATAGTGTCTCCCTTTGCTGGTTTTCACTTTTTTTCCCTATTTCATCCTCATGGAATATTTTATCGAGAATGTTCTGTAGTGAAGGCTTTTTAATTGTGAATTATTTTAATTTTTGTTTATCATGGAAGGTTTTTATTTCATCTTCAAATCTGAAATTTTTCTGTATATAAAATTCTTGGATGGCATCCATTTCCTTTCAGAGCTTGAAATGTTATTCCGTGACCTCCTAGCTACAGGTGTGTGCCCCAAGATGGCAGTGGCCGCAAAGCCGCAAACTTGCTGGCACATCAACCCCTAGGCCCTGGCCAGCATCTCAAGATGGATGCAGCCACCTGAATCCAAACCTGGATTCTCCCTGGCAGCAGACCTCTGGGCAGTGGTGGAAGCAGTAGTGGCAGGGGTTGGTGGCAGCAGGCAGCAGGTCAGTGGCAGCTGCAGTAGGTCCATGGCATTGGAAGCATGTAGGGGGTCAGTTGCAGCTATGGGTGCAGCTACAGCTGCAGTGGCACCCAGAGAGAAGACCTCCAGATGACCTCGGGGGCCTGGAAGTGGCGTTAGCAGCAGTGGTGTAGGCAGCAGCAGTGAAACTTGGATTTTGAAGAAAACTTTATACTTGTGTGTAATTAATGAATAAATGAAATTACTTACAAAGAATTATGACACCAATCTATTGACTATGAAATTAATGAAAATACAATAAAAATTAAAAAATAAAAAGAATCCTAAAGGTATATTTCCCAATACTTGGTATGGGGATTCCAAGGAAAAAAGACATCTTACCCTTTTGAAGATGGTGTTACATGGAACAAGTCAGTGCATAATGTGTATTTTTTTCTTTGAAATTTTAAGTGGGGAATTTTGTGTTTGAAATAGAGCAGAAGCTACAGAAGAATAATTTCAGAAATATAATTTAGGAAAATTTAAAAAATAGAGACAATTCCCAGGTGTGGTAGTGCATACCTATAATCCCAGCAACTTGAGAGGCAGAGGCAAGAAGATCTCAAGTTCAAGGCCAGTCTCTGTAATTTAGTGAAACTCCATCTCAATATAAAAGAATAAATATGGCTGGGGATATTCCTCAGTAGTAGAGTACCCTGGGTTCAATACTAGGTAAAGAAGAAAAACATAGTAGAAAATCAATTGTTATGTTTAACAGGTATATACATCCATAAAACGTTGCAATAATTTAATGTAATCATACAAATATAACACTAATGGAACACATGATAGGTTATTTTTCAAATTACTGATTGACATAAATATAGATATTACTAAGGAAAAATTATTTTAGACAAATTATTGGAAGGCAAAAATAAAGTCAATTTCTAAACATATATAAATATTTTGAGAAGAAACATTCATTGATAAATTCATGCATTGTAATACAAATGCATAAATTTAAACACAAATTAAAGTTATTTACTGATTGTCTTTACATCTGTTAATATAATAAAAATCACTAACTCTGCTTTGCCAGTCTATGTCAAAGCATACACATGATAAGATTTGTTAGTAGCTTGTGAAAGAGTAAATATCCAACACAAAGCACAGTTTGTATGATACTAATTGAAAAAAAGATATAGGATACTCTCAGTCAATATTTTTAAATATATTCTAGTGGAGTAAGCATCCTAAAATATAGAAAATTTGCCATAACAATGCATAACATTAAAATTATTGAACCATTACAGGAGCCCACAGAGTGGACCATATAGTAGACAACATCACAGTAAAAGGAAAATATTTACTGAAGTATTGAATTAAATTGATGGAATATAGAATATTAGAAAAGTACAATATATTTTTGGAAAAATATTCTCAAGAAAGCCTAACTGGATATATTGATATAATATATCAAAAAAAATCACAACTTTACATCAATAGTTATAAAGTCTATGCTCTTTCCACTATTAATATTTGACAATTTAAAATGATTTGAAATTCTCTTTACAGTGTATAATAATGCATAAGATTTTTAAAAAATGAGCTCTACTTGGAAGTCATAACATTGGATTTCCAACTCCAAACATCACCTTTCCTAAGCCCTTCTTTCTTGATCTAGATTTAGGATTACAGAATTGATTGCTTCAGGTGATTTATTAATTCAGTAAAGCAATTAGCGAGTTGATTGTTTTCACTGAATCAATTAATTGTTAGGAAAAAATAGCTAAATTCATTGATGTGTTTGCTAACATAGCCCTGATCATCATAAATTTCTTTAATTTCTAAATGCAAAGTTGAATATCAACCACAGAAATCATGTGAGGATATAGAAAGTAGAAAAGAAAATTTTCACTTAATAGACATTTTCTGTGGTATGCAGTTAACTGCTGAGCTATAAAGGACTGAAAAAAATAGTAACGGACACTTACTATTTATCAGTTTTGCTTTGACAAAAATATGGCACATCACACTAAGCTGGAAAAGGTAGTGCAGTTTCAAAGACAGGAGTAACCAGAACTTAGAGAGTGTTTCAATTGCTGCATGTTGTGATACAACAGATATGTCATTTGCAATATAATGTGGTTTTATTTATGGTAGCAAATAGAAGTTTGGCAAAAGTGAACCAGTTATTCTTGTCTGAGCATGAAAAACTACCGAATCTCTGAATTATACAATTCTCCTAGAAGAAATTTTGTGCTGATACAAAGGATTATTTTTAGAAAAGCATCTATCACAGGAGAATCAGAAGAAAATTCAACTACAATTATAACATTCCTTTTTTTGTTCTCAATTTTAAAATATATGAAGAATTTAAGATTTATAGAAATTTTATTTTTTTAATTCCTAATTTCTCTAAATTTTGTGTTTTAATGTTCGAATTTTTTCAAATGGTTAATTGCATTAGCATTTCATCGGTTTTTCATATAAAAATTTTTTAAAAAATTGTGACTTTCATCATGTGGCTCCAAAATTATTAGTAGTAACTAATAAACTCAATATTGTCACTAGTGCCAAGGTAAAACTGCTTATATTTTTTTCCTCTTCATTTCTCAAACGAGAATATTGTAAGCTTCAGAAACCATGATCAAGTAAGCATGGGAATAGATATTTTGATCACTAGTTAACAAAAGTGCTACTTGGTAAACTATGGGATTTGTAGGAAAAACCTTATTAAGTGACTTTTGCCTGAACAATTTAACCAATTAGCCTTAGTTTTCAATGACATTTGTGGTATTTAAGAACCCAGACAGACAAAAATAGTGTGTCTTTTCATACCAACAATAACTGAGGTCTTCTCCATAAAAGAGATTCTCTATGTCTTCAGGGAAAGGTCACATGATTCTTGAGTCAAAGCAAATTTTATAGTTTTTGAGTCAAATTTGGAAGCAATAAAAGAAAAAAAGAAAACAACCTTGCATTTCAGTTGTGGTAACTGCCAGAGATGAGCAGATTCAATCTTGACTTTTTTGATGATGTCATGGTCTATAAGAGGAAAAATAGAGAGGGATAGGATCACTGAAGTTTTTTGAAATTATTATTCAACTTTGATGCTTTTAAAGATTTAATTCTACTTTTCACCAAAATGAACTATATAGAACTGAGTAGGGGTAATGGGGATTAGGACTCTGAGAATAAAGTAACTATTTGGAATTTTGGGTCTGCCTTCTTTATGTAAGTATTTCTTTCTTTCTTTCTTTTTTCTTTTTTGGTTTTTTAGATTGGTTTATTTCACTTAGTGTGTTAGTCTCCAGATCCATCCATTTACTGGCAAATGTCATAGAGGCATTCTTCTTTATGACTGAGTAATACTCTATTGTGTATATATATACTACAATTTCTTTATCGATTCATCTGTTGCTGGACATCTAGCTTGGTTCCATAGCTTAGCTATTACGAATCATTCAACTATAAACAATGTTGTGGCTACATCACTATAGTATGCTGATTTTAAATTCTTTGGATATATACTGAGGAGTGGGATAAGTGGGTCAAATGGTGGTTCCATTCCTAATTTTCTGAGTATCTCTACCACCACTGCTTTCCAGAGTGGTTACACTAATTTGCAGTCCCACCAATGTATGAGTGTACCTTTTCCCTCACATTTGTGTCAACATCTGTTGTTACTTGTATTCTTGATAATTGCCATTCTGGTTGGAGTGAGATGAAATCTCAGTGTAGTTTTAATTTGTATTTCTCTAATTGCTAGAGATGTTGAACATTTTTTCACATATTTGTTGACTATTCGTATTTATTCTTTTGAGAACTGTCTGTTTAGTTCCTTTGCCATTTATCCATTTATTGATTTGGTTTTCTTTTGTTGTTGTTAAGCTTTTTGAGTTCTTTGTATTTCTGAAAATTAACCCCCTATCTGAGGTATGGGTGGCAAAGATTTTCTCCCATTCTATTGTCTCTTCATGTTTTTTATTGTTTCCTTTGCTATAAAGAAGCTTTTTAGTTTGATACCATCCCATTTATTGATTTTTTATTTTACTTCTTGTGCTTTAGGAGTATTGTTGAGGAAGCTGTTTCCTAAGTCGACATGTTAGAGTGTTGGGCCTACATTTTCTTCTAGTAGGTGCAGAGTTTCTGATCATACCTAGGTCTTTGATCCACTTTGAGTTGAGTTTTGTGCAGGGTGAGAGATAGGGGTTAAATTTCATTCTATTACATATAGATTTCCAGTTTTTCCAGCATTATTTGCTGAAAAGGCTCTTTTCTCCAATGTATATTTTTGGTACCTTGTCTAGCATGAGATAACTGTGTTTATGTGGGTTTGTGTCTGTGTTTTCTATTCTTTTTTTTAATTTAATTTTGATTCATTGAACACATGGAGGACAGCTATTGTTTCTCTGGTTGTACACACACTAGAGTCACACCATCTGTGCATTCATACATGTACACAGGGCAATGATGTCTGTCACACATTCTGTTATTAATACCCCCCCATCCCTCTATGCTATCCCTCTATGCTATCCTTCCCTCCATTCATCTATGCTATCTATCCTTCCCATCCCTCTATGCTATCCCTCTATGCTATCCTTCCCTCCATTCATCTATGCTATCTATCCTTCCCATCCCTCTATGCTATCTATCCTTTTTCTATGCTATCTATCCTTCCCTCCATTCTTGCCACCCTTCCACCCCACATTGTGATTATTTCAATAGATGCAGAGAAAGCATTTGATAAAATACAGCACCCATTCATGCTCAAAACATTAGAAAAAATAGGGAGACTAGGAATGTTCCTTAACATTGTAAAGGCTATCTATGCTAAGCCTACAGCTAACATCATTCTAAATGGAGAAAAATTGAAAGTATTCCCCCTGAGAACTGGAACAAGGCAGGGATGCCCTCTATCTCCACTTCTGTTCAACATTGTCCTTGAAACTCTAGCTAGAGCAATTAGACAGACCAAAGAAATTAGAGAAATACGAATAGGAAAAGAAGAGCTCAATCTATCCTTATTTGCTGCCGACATGATTCTCTACTTAGAAGACGCTAAAAATTCCACCAGAAAACTTCTGGAACTCATAAATGAATTCAGTAGAGTAGCAGGATATAAAATTAATGCTCATAAATCTAATGCATTTTTATTCATAAGTGATGCATCCTCTGAGAGAGAAATTAGGAAAACTATACCATTTACAATAACCTCTAGAAAAATAAAATACTTGGGAATCAATCTAACAAAAGAGGTGAAAGACCTCTACAATGAGAACTAAAGAACACTAAAGAAAGAAATTAAAGAAAGACTGAGAAGATGGAAAGATCTCCCATGTTCTTGGATAGGCAGAATTAATATAGTCAAAATGGCCATACTACCAAAAGCGCTATACGAATTCAATGCAATTCCAATTAAAATCCCAATGACGAACCTCATAGAATTAGGGCAAGCAATCATGAAATTCATATGGAGGAATAAGAGACCCAGAAGAGCTAAAACAATTCTTAGCAAGAAGAGCGAAGCAGGGGGTACCACAATACCAGACCTTCAACTATACTACAGAGCAATAGTAATAAAAACAGTATGGTATTGGCATCAAAATAGACAGGTAGATCAATGGTACAGAATAGAGGACACAGAAAAAAACCCACATAAATACAGGTATCTCATACTTGACAAAGGAGTCAAAAACATACAATGGAGAAAAGATAGCATCTTCAACAAATGGTGCTGGGAAAATTGGAAATACATATGCAGCAAAATGAAACTAAACCCATGTCTCTCACCCTGTACAAAACTCAACTCAAAATGGATCAAGGACCTAGAAATTAGACCAGAGACCCTGCACCTAATAGAAGAGAAAATAGGTCCAGATTTTCATCATGTTGGCCTAGGACCAGATTTCCTTAACATGACTCCCAAAGCGCAAGAAATAAAAGCAGGAATCAATGATTGGGATAGAGTCAAACTAAAAAGCTTTTTCTCAGCAAAGGAAACAATCAGCAATGTGAAGAGAGAGCCTTCAGAGTGGGAGAAAATCTTTGCCACACACACTTCAGATAGAGCATAATCTCCAGAATCTACAAAGTACTCAAAAATCTTTTCACCAAGAACACTAATAACCCAATCCATAAATGGGCCAAAGAAATGAACAGACACTTTAAAGAGGAAGATCTACAAGCAATCAACAGATTCATGAAAAAATGTTCAACATCCCTAGTTATAAGAGAAATGCAAATCAAAACCACCTTAAGATTTCATCTTACCCCAATTAGAATGTCTTTTATTAAGAATACAGGCAACAACAGGTGTTGGTGAGGATGTGGGGAAAAGGGTACACTCATACATTGCTGGTGGGAGTGCAAGTTGGTGCAGCCACTCTGGAAAGCAGTGTGGAGGTTCATTAGAAAACTTGGAATGGATCCACCATTTGACCCAGCTATCCCAGTCCTTGGCCTATACCCAAGAGACTTAAAATCAGATTACTACAGTGATGCAGCCACATCTATGTTAGCATTTCTTTAAAAATTTACAGGGAGCATTAATACCTCATATGGTAATTGTATTTATTTCTCATGTTTTCTGGTCGTTTGTTTGTTTTATAATGCAGTGGAACACGAGGCTTTTGCTTGCTAGCCAAGGCTTCTATCCTCAACCCAATAAAAATATTTTATTTGTTTAGTAAATAAATTCGTAAAAGTTGCAGATAATTTCTGATAACACATTCTATTATCATAAGTATGTTTACTTAATTTTGACATGAATTTATATATGTATGTGGAGAACATTGCACATATATTTTACAAAAGCTTAGACATGTCTAAGAAATTTTAACCTCTTCTACTAACTGATACCCACAGGTTGAAAACAACTGCTCCAGACCTTCAGTATGAAAATGTTGTGAAAAACAAAACTAATTTGAAGTGTCCACTCACGATAAATTTTCTAAGTGAGAAGTTTGAAGGTTGGAGAGGGAAGTGGTGCTCTCTATCACGAATGCATGAGAAAATGAGAATCTGAGAGGAAGGGGAAATGTGGGAATGTGAAACAAGAAGGCTTCAGCCTTTATCACAACATGGATGGTAAGAGATCACATGGTTTTGAAACAAAATTATAATTCTGGAAGGAATGCCTAAGGTAAGATTTAACTGCATTGATTTAGACAATTTCCTAAATTCTCTACTCACATGACTTCCCCTAACGTCTTCAGTGTATTGTTTATAAATTTTGGGGAAAGACAAGGATGCTATAATGCAACTTTTTGATTTAGCAAGAGTAAAAATGAGGCTTCCTTTGGGGACAGCCAGGCTAGAAATGGCAGCAGATGTAGTAGACTGGAGAGTTTTCATATTCTCCTCTTGTAGTTCTTGCTTGAGATCGGAGACAGTGGTTAATATTCATAAATAGCACTCTAGACTATCATTCATAACCTCATGATTCTTTTTCTCATTTTATTCTTTTGGGGGTGAGTCAAGTGATAGTAAATATTTAATAGTATTAGAGTTCCAAATGATGGCAAATGGCTTCCTCTCTTAAAGTGTCCTATGGTAATTTAGCATTTTATGCCAGAAGGATAAATATAAAATGCACATAGTTGAGATATATGAGTTTTAATTTAAGGTAAAAGCCTCTATATATATTGCCTCTATGGCAATATATATATAGAGTAAGCATTTGGCCTTTGGTTTTATGGGATTGACTTATTTTTCTTAGTATGATATATATATTGCTTAGTATGTATATATATATGTAAGCGCTGTATGTGATATTATTTAAAATATACACATATATAAATTCATTTTTATTTAAAGAAAAGATCATATCGTTTTTCAGACTCCCTGATCATGCAACTTTGCTGTTGTAATATCATTTTTAGGAGACAAATATGCCATTCGCAAAGGAGAAAGAATTATTTTTAATAGATGTGGTCCACATTGAATTGTTCTTAAGTTATGACATAAATTCATGGGTTGAGGTCTTTTTATTTTTCCTCACATGTGGTCAAGTAGCATTGTAAGGGAAATTAAAAAAAAGCAGATTATATTATATTAACTAGAAAGATTTTTCTGCACCAGAAATGTGGAAGGATATTAGAGGCAAATACAAGGAAGATCTTAGATCCAAAATCATTGATCCATATACAAGAAGGTGAGTTGGAAGAAGTCCTAAAATAATTTAACAATCAGAATTGTTAAAATAATTAGAAAAGAGCCAAATACATTATTCTTTACAAAAAGCAGCATTTCCAGGCTCTAGCAATAGTGTACACTAGGAATAACCTAGGAGTGCCTTTAAAAGAAGTTGCTCAACTTCTATCCCAAAGAAGCTGATTCAAATGCCTTTGGGAAGCAGGCAGGTGGTTGGCAAGATGCAAGAGGAAATGCTACCCTTGGCTTCTAGTATAATTGCAACCATACTATTTCTCCTCAAAATTAAGGATTTGATTCTCCTCTGAGTTTCATTCAGTAGTCCTTAAAGAGAAAGTGCTAGCTAAGTGATAACTTCAATCAAAACTAAAATACAATAATAGTTAAAAATAAAGTGTTACAGAGAGAAAACATTCAGCCTACTTTTATGGGATTGGCTTATTTTGTTTAGCATATTCTCCAGCTCCATCCATTCATCTGCAAATGCCATAATTTCATTCTTTTTAAGGCTAATCTTCCAGTGAATATATATCACATTTTCTTTATCCATTCATCTATTGAAGGGCATCTAGGTTGGTTCCATTGTTTAGGTATTGTGAGTTGACCTGCCATAAATATTGATGTGGCTGCATCACTGTAGTATCTGATTTTAAGTTCTTTGGGTATAAACCTAGTAGTGGGATAGCTCAGTCAAATGGTGGTTCCATTCCAAGTATTCTGAGAAACCTCCATACTTCTTTCCATAGTGATTGCACCAATTTGCAGTCAATTTTGCTCTGATATGCAGATGCTAATTCACAATAAGGGGGGTGGGCTCTGGGGAAAAACACAGGTACTTTGGATTAGGCAGAGGGAAGTGAAGGCAGGGGAGAGGGTTTGGGGGTATGAAGGATAGTAATGAATCAGATATTAATACCCCATGTGCATATATGTCTACATGACTGGTGTGATCCTACATCATGTACAACCAGAAGAATGAGAAGCTGTACTCCATTTATGTATGATGTGTCAGAATACATTCTGTCATGTATAACTAATAAGAACAAATAAAAAAATTTAAAAGTGTTATAGAGAGTCATAGGGAGGTTTATATTGTCTTTTTAAAATTTAAAATAAGTGCCCAGAAAATCTTGACTTGTTATTTTTTGAAGTAAAAAATTACTCTTATCATGCTTTATGCCCTTGAATTATAAAATATTTCCCCCTTTTCCTCAAATCCTACTTCTTTATGTAGATATAATTGCTAAATTGCTGACATATGTTTCTGAATTTTTTGCTTGAAAAAAATTCTTTAACTCAAGACATTATAAGAGAGCAATATAGAGATAATTTGTGTCATCAAAAGCATTAATTTCTCTATTTGCCTATATTGTATCAATATCCAGGATGTTCTTTATTCCATCAAAGTCAAAATCAAAAGGAGTCCTGTCTAATAATTCTTAGCCATACTGCTCTTAGTGTCCTTTAGCATCCTGTCCATTCAGTCATCTGATTTCAATATGTACTAATTATTTTTCAGAGGAGATGCAAAGGGTTTTACAAACAAAAGCATTGTACCCCAAAACAAAAGATCAAGATGTGAGTTCCATTTGTGTGTTTATTCTTTCTGAAGCTTGAAACTATCTCAAAGCCTTTGAGCTTTACTTTAGTCATTTCTGAAATGTTACAAAATATATGACCCACCTATTGTAATTATGCTGAATAAAAAAACCATGTGCAAGTAGCATATTTTAAATATACATATATATTGATGAGAAAATAGAGAAATGTAGAATTATTTTATAAATTTTACTATACCAACAGTTGCTTTCAAATTTGTTTTTATTTTAAGCATTATTAATATTTCTATGATATTCCTTGTTCATAAAAAGGAAAGCATAAATTCTTACTCTTCTAAATGGTTTAATTAAATCTCCATTCTTTGCTTCCATAACATTTTATCTATCCCAGAATACCTATCTATAACAGTTTCCAATACCATGAAAGGATTAATAAGGATTCCCATAGTCATGTTTGATTTCTTTCACCATGATTTTTATATGTATCATGGCATTGCATTTCCATGATTATCTGTGAAGTGGTTGCAGCCATAATTTCTCCATTTTGCACACAGGGAAATTGAAATTCAGAAATGTTGGGTGAGCTCATAGTTAGTGATGATAAAGATTAAAGCAGATATTTTCTGCATGTAATCAAATGCTTCCCCCCACCTCAAACTTTATTTGAAGCAAACTCACAAGTTTTGTTGTTGTTATTGTTGTTGTTATGGCACTGATAGCGTCCCTGGATTTATAGTCTTTCATTTCAGGAAACAGATTCTTTGAAACTTCTACATGTCCCCTAAACAAATTTATTAATTAATACAACATATAGTATTGTGTTAATGAATAACTATGTTTTACAAAGTTTATTTTTGTTTTTTAATACACTATAGCATGCGTATTAGTTTGTCTTTACCATGATGCAAATTAGGCTCAAATCTAAAACTAAATAATTTAAGAAATTCTCCTCCATATACTTTAGATTTTTAGGTGTCATATGTGGATATTTACATTTTAAAATATATGGTAGAATTTCAAGTAAAAAAAAAAACCCTGCTCAAAAGAAAAAAAAAATGTGATATTTCTATATAATATCAATGGCCTTTTAATTCTTTGTCACAAATAATTATTTCTTTTTTAGAGAGACAAATTTGTTCCAACAAACAATGCCTGATTCCCTTGAGGAATTCTGCCTCACTCTGTTGAGCATTCATGAACTCATATATAACATTTAAGTACCCTTGATGGGTTTGCTACAAGTCTAAGTTCCTGAAATAAACATGTGAAAACTATGGAGTCCATCCCAAGAAACTTATGTGACAGGCAGGGATGGGCATTTCAATAGTAAAGTGAAGGGCACCCAAGTGAGCACACAGAAAGGCAATATAGCATGGGCACAGTATCTTCTCCAAAGGGAAGGATATTTAAACCAAGATCTAAAGAATGTGTAAGGATAAGCAGAAGAGAGAAAAGAATTTCCAGCTAACAAATAGCAGGTGTGAAAGAGTAGAGGAAAGAAAGACATCATTACTGGGTTTAGGTAACTTCAAATTGTTGCCATAAGACTAGAAGAGTTTCAAAGTAAGAGTGCTAGAAAGCGAACTGCAGAGGGAAGACAGGACCAGGTTATAAGACACCTGGCAGGCAACAAACTTGGACTTCATTCTAAAAACAATGAAGGGTCTTTGAAGGATGCTGTTATGGAATAAATCATGTCTTCCAGAATTCATATATCAAACTCTTCATCTTCAATGGACTGAATTTAGAGATGGATCCTTAATAAATTAAATGAGATTATAAGGGTGGGAGCCTAATCTAATTGAACTGATGTTGTAAGAAAAGATAGAGATATGACAGTGCCCCTCTCTGCATACCCAGAAGAAAGCTCATGTGAAGACACAACAAGAAAGTTCTTCTCTGCAAGTCAATAAGAAAGGACTTACCATACCATAAACCTACCTTGCCCATATCTTGATCTTGGACACCTAGTTTCAGCGTGTGAAATAAATAGGTTTCTGATCAAGCTGTCCAGTCTATGCCATTCTGTTCTGGCAGTCTCACCATACTAGTATCGATTTATATAAAATTTTTCTCTAAAAATTTTTCCAAGATCAATAAAAGTGACTTGATACACTATAAGAAATTGGAGATGAGTTCATGAGGGAAAATTTGTAGTTGCCTGACATAAAGTAATGGATCCTCCTAGTGATTGCAATTGACAGGGCTCAGTTATTGATTGAGGTGTTGCATAAGGGAATAGGAGCAGGACATGTGCCAGAATACATATGTATAAAACAGAAAGAAAGAAAAGGGAATGAAAATGTGTATGGTGCGGCTCATATGAATTTAAGTATTCCTTTAGGAATAAAGGAATTCTAAAGGAATTCTAAATTCCTTTAGAATTAAAGTACTTCCTTTAGGAAGTATTGCTTTCCCAATGCAACTGTACCAGAAACTGAGAGAAATGGGTCTTGGAGTCTGGGTGCTAGAAACTTGAGATTCAAGTGTTGATGGGTTTGGTTCATTCTGCAGGAGGTGGGGAAGAATCTACTACATGCCTTTCATTTTCTGGTGGTTTGTTTGAAATTTTTGCTACTTCTTGGCACAATGAAGTATCATCTTGATCTCTCTTCATCTTGTCATGCCATCACATTTTCTTGTCTGTCTGTTTTCAAAAGAGCACTTTTAAAATGACAACAGTCATACTAGATTAGGGACCTGTCCTGCTCCTGTATGACTTCATCTTATGTAGTTACATCTGCAATAAGTTCATATTCTGAGTTACTAAGAGCCAGGATTTCAGCAAATGAGCTTTATGGGGAACACAATTCAATCATTAACAGAGAAATAAGGGCATCCTGTATCTTCTTCAGTGAAATATTTGTTTCATTGCCCAGGTTTGCATCTTTGAGAGCCTTTTGGGTACAGTGATCTGCAACACTCATGGAATAACACTAAAGATTTCTCTTCTATTGTAGGCCTGTGTTTTTGCTTGATATTTTACTTTGCTTTTATGCACTTTAATTTTCTCGGCAAAAGCACACTTTACTCTTTGAAGACTAAATCTATACTCATTTTCCTTTAAGGAATTTTAATATAGATGGTGATAAGTCAATGTGATGAACAAATAGATTTCTGACCTGCCAATGTTTCTATTAGTCCTCAGTTTCCCCTTTTGAACCATTCCCTCTTTTTGTGGTGCTAGAGATTGAATCCACGGCCTTGTGCATGAAAGGCAAGCTATCTACCAACTGAGCTATATCCCCAGCCCTGAACTGCCTTTTCTATGATCACAGATAACTAAGTGTATGTTTCATCTTCAACAGAAAACAAAGGTGGCAATGGGTGGCCTTTTACAGGAACTAGTCAGTGAAGTACAAATTAATTTTCCTTAATTTTTTAGGCATAGTAAAAATTTCAAACTTTTAGTAATAGTTTTATGACTATAAGGAAGTGTCTTTTAAAGGAAAATTTGGAATGTATAAAAATTATGTTGATTATCTCTATCCAACATAAACACTAAGATGAATACATGTATGTTTGTTTCACTCTTCTTTTTCCTTCTCTCTTTCTCATTTTCTTTCTTCTTATTATTAAAATGAAATTTCTTTATAACTAATGTCATCCTCTTTATATTCTGTGTATTCCTATATACCACCCATAATGAACATTTCTTGACAGCACATTAAATTGTTAGAATTTGGGCTTGGTCCTATAAAGGTCACAATGTTTTTAAGTGGAAAGAGTTACTCTATAGGCCAGAGCTCATTCTTCCTTATGTCAGGGACCAGGCTCCTTCTGTCTTGTTTCCCACTGGAAGCTTCCATTCCAAAAGTCACCTCTCAGTCCAAGACAGCTGCTGGTTCTCTAACTAGTTTATCTACTTCTGACTGGTATGTGTTTGTTAATGAAGAACCATCTTCCCTGTGGACATGTGGAATTTTGCTCACTTACCACTATTTACTCAAGTTCACTTAAATGTTTTGGCTAAATTCAGACCTGGTGTCTTCATTTGGTGACTCATTTATCTGTGTGTTGGCATGAACTTAGACTGGAAATCAATAATATAACTGTAAGAATATTCTTCCATTAGTAAATATATGTTAGCAACTGTGAAAAAAATTTTAATTCTAAATTTAGAATATATACTAGTTAGTATTAGATTTTAGGCACCAAAATCTGTGTTCATGTGAAAATGAATGTTTTTTTTGAAATATGATGATCATGTTTAAACAGTACATTCTGTGAAAAAAAAAACAGTGGAAGAGTTAGCTTTATCAAAGAAATGGGAGTTTCAATTAGTTTAATGAGAAAGATTATCAAACTTTCACTTTCTCAGTGTTGAAAAAAATAATATTGCTATGGTAGAGAATTTAGTGATCATGGAAATGACTGAAGCTTTATCTACTTTATTTCTCAAGGAAAAATAGTATCTCCAACTAATCCTCCATTTACAATAATCAATGCACATTGTGTATCTGTAGATAGTCCCATAACTGGTGTCCGTAGAGGATGTGGGAGAATTCATGATGAAATGACATCTAACAAAATTGGTTTAAAAGTGGATATTATGCCTT
Source organism: Glaucomys volans (assembly GCA_020662805.1). Classification (NCBI taxonomy): domain Eukaryota; kingdom Metazoa; phylum Chordata; class Mammalia; order Rodentia; family Sciuridae; genus Glaucomys; species Glaucomys volans. Next base: position 101,757 of record JAJEJO010001562.1, read on the forward strand.
TAAATATTTCTCTTTTAAGCACATTTCTAGCACTAATCCATGTGATAAAAATGAAACACTGTAATTGCATACTGTGACTGTTTTTCTGCCTTATTAGACAAGACAAATTGTGTAATCTTCTTTCATAGCTCAAAGTGAGGTGGAGAATCATTTAATTACCTGTGAATCAAAGCAATTTAGGCATCTCTTTCTGATCATCATTACAGAGAATCAAGAAACCAAAATGCTTAATAATCAATAACAATGTCAACTTGAAGACAAAGTTAAGTCTGTGCACTTTTCATGGCACCTTTAAGTAGAGTTATGCTGACTGCAGGGGTCAGACTTGAGCCCCCTCCTCAGGCACACAATTCATTACTCTTGGTAAGAGTTTTGTGCCTGTGTCACCTGTTACCACTGTTTTTTCTGTTTTAGTAGTGCAATTTAGTTGGCAGGCTTTACTAGTACATATGTGATTTATTGATATGTGTATACCCAATGCCTAGAACTGTATTTGCAATATCCTTGGCATCAAAATACATTATTGGAGCCATAAGATTTAAAAGCATGCACAATTTCTTCTAACAACTTACCTTTAGAGAATGCACTAGTTATGGACATTTCTTCCTGCCTGTGTTTCTCAGAACGAGTTTATTAACTTATTATTTAGTATATAATAATTGTGTTCTGTGTATTGAAATTGTGATAAATAATAATAGTTTGTTCTTCCAAAATAACAATAAACAAGAAATATGCATGTCAATAAAATTCCTGTTGAAAATAGAAATGGTGAGAATAAAAAGGCTATTCACTGGTAGTCATATGACATTTTAGCTCACTGATGCATTTAGTAATCCTGCACTTAAGATTCATTATTATCTCACCCACCACCCCCCACCATCAAAATGCAGTCTGTAAATATAAAAAAAAATTAAAAAAGATTCATTATTATTGTGTATAATTCAAGTTTTCTTGTTTTTTATAAAGAAAATCCTTTGTACAGTGACCCTATTGTTTTGAAAGACATAAGTATTATCTTAGATTGTATTGTTTGTAGCAAATTTTTCCCATTCATTCTTACAAGCATGTATCAACAACCAACTATATTTAAATCTCCTTACCCTCAAAGAGTTATGTAACAAGAAAGCATATCTGAAACAGAAAAGAAAATGAGGTCCAGAAATCATGGATGCTATGCAGGCATCAGCACACTTGATTATTCAAATATGCACAGTCCTTGAAAGGTAGTCTCCTATTTTTATGCCCTGAATTCAGATTCATATTTAAGAATTAATAATTGGTTGAAGTATAAGTGTAGCCACTTCATTCAAGTCTATTTCTTATAAATACTTCGAATTACTCTGATTCAGTAATTCTTAAACTGCTTCAGGATATGTTGGCATCATAAAAAAAGATGTGCAAAATTTTAAAGAATATACCATCCCCAAACATATACCCATAAATATAACTGTAAATCTCATATCCCAAGCTTCCAGTTAAGAACCTTTGTTTCAGAAATATACTACTATCTCCATTTTTCATAGAGGAAAAATGAGGTTCAGAAAGATCAAATAATGTATCCATGGAAATTGGATAAATGGAGGAATGGAATTCAATTCAAAGTCTCGGTCTAATGTTCCTTGCCCCACACCACAGCTTCCTTTTTTCTAGCTTGCCTCTAACTGAGATGATTAAACTTTTATTTATTTATTTTGGTAGACATTTTTTCAGTGCTTTTTCAAGTTACCTAAATGAACCACAGTTTTATATTGATTTGCTTATTTAAACTGTATATAAAGATTTATTTAGAAAGAATGCCTGAGGAATTTAGTACCTCTAGAGTTTAGTACTTTGAACTTTATTTCCTACAGGATTGCATTTGAGGCCATCACTCTACTTTTCTTGAGTGTTTATTGAATAATCCACACCTTGCAACTCAGGTAGTTTTTCAAACTGAGGCGATGGCACAGATTACTATCAATGTGTTATATCGTTGGCTAATAAATTTTGCCAGTTTTGCTATGCTCTCGACACATTGGATTCATCATTTGAGGAGAATCAGGCGATATCTGAAAACTTTCTCTCAATTCTTCTGTGTACCCTTAACACTAAACAAGAATATATCAATTTTTGATTATTTCCTGATCCTTCAGTCGCTTTTATTTTCACTTATATGTGATGGCAGACCTAGAATTAAGGTGATCCTTATTATGAGATCTGTGTAAGAAGAAGCCGTAGGCATATAGATTAATGTTGCATAATGTGTTTCTATATGCAAAAAGCCAGAGGATATAGAATTAAATCACAGTTCAACTCCTATCAACTACAGGTGCTTGTAAACTTGGTTGAGTTTCCCTCAGTAGCTGTTTCTATTTTATGATAAAGTTATTAATGTCTGTTCCAAAGGGCCTCAGTAAGGATGGATACAAATACAATAATGGTTTTATTTTTTATATATAAGTTTGGTACCTGGCATTAAAATATGCTAAATAAGGGACTGAGATTATAGCTTAATGGTAGAGTGCTTGCCTAGCATGCGTGAGGCACTGGGTTTAATACTTAGCACCACATAAAAATAAAAGTATTGTGTCTATTCACAACTAAAAAATATTTTTAAAAATATGCTAAATAAAAACTATTCCTATAACTCTTTTTGAAATTACTTTCACCCCAAATTCTCCTTTTTAATAGATACTGTGTAAAAAGCCTCACCAAAACTAAGTAGATTTGTAACCAGAGTTCTTAATCATTTATAAACTCTTATTTTTAGGGATCTATTAAAAGTGCTTAATAAAGAAAAAAATGGAGAAATAATTGGTTTCTCCATCAAAGATTTAGGTACTTGCTATATTCCAGACACAGGTCTAAGTCCTTAGATACAAAGAAAAATGTGAAACTTCTATGTATTTTGAACATACCAATGTAAGATCAAGATACACATTCCACTCTACTTGTCTTCACTAAAAGGAAAAAGAGAAAAAAAACATCCTTCCATTGAGAAGCAAGTTGCCTGCTCACAGGACTTGCCTTAGTAACTACAAATTTCTCATCATTTCCCAGATTTTCTCTTTCTTCAACTTTCTACCCTACAGATTTCAAACTCAAAACCGTGGAACAAAATTCTTTTCTGTTTTTGCTACTTGCTATCCATTTTCTTTTCTCTATTTATTTATTTATTTATTTATTCATTAATTCATTTATGACAATAAAGCCCAATTTCCCTTTAGGGATATCATCAAGAAGCCTCTAACCACAATCAACCTGTGATGTTAATCAAGGTCCACTGCTTGGGCAGTGATTGGAAGAACCCCAGTCTCGACAGACTGATTGCTCTTTCTCCTGGAACACAGATCTTAAGCAGATAAAATCAGGTCAGGTAATGTTTGGAACTCACCTACTCAAATATTACACTGATGAAACTGGAAATCAGAATTTTTTTATTTGTATTCTTTGACAAAGACCTGGAATGGCTAAGATTACTGATCTTCACCAAACAGAATTTTCTAGACCTGCGCTAATTTGGGGGAAACCTGCTCAAATACTTTTCATTGATTCCGTTCTGTTTCATTACTCAGAGTTACTGGATATAGCTTGAAAACAAGTGACCTTGATGAGTACCTTTTATATCCAGTTGCAGTGTCTTGTCTGCCTTCTCATTCCTTCTTGAGAAGTTTATATTTTTTTCTTGATGTCTTATAAGTAAACCATCACTGCTACCCCAGAGATATTTAACTTGATGTCTCCTTCTGACTCAGTGGCCCAGAACTGCGTCTTCATCAGCACCATAGTTTCGATTTCTAGCAACAAAGAGCAAATGTGCACCCAGATCAAGGTACCCTATTGCCTTATTCAAGGTATGATATTAAAATATATAATAACATTTCATAAAGGCAAAAATATAATAAAGCTATTCAAAGAAGAAAGACATGCATCCTCTCTTAGAGCTAAAATGAATGTCAGTATCATCTTCTTCCCTTGTGTTTAGCATCCTCGTTGTACCAATCATAATCCTGAAACAGATTGTTCACTGGTGACTCCATGCACTTTCAGCACCCTTTGCTTCAGCCAGAATATTCTTTTCATGTCAACTTCCACTTTCTGCCTTCAAGCTCTTCATCATATTCAAATCACAAACGATAAGTTTGTAATAATTTATGGGACTATTTACTCTGTTACAGGCATTAAGCAAACATTACACATATCACATTTAAGACACATAAAATATTATGAAGTAAGAATTATGAAGCTAATTTTATAGATGAGGAAACTGACTTTGGGATACTATGTAGCAGTGGGGGAGGTGGGAGTGGGAGAAATTGAATTTTGACTCAAAGCAGATGTAGCCTATAGATTGCACCTTAATGATAAGGCACCCTAATGATGACAATAAACAGACATTGTTCATGGATTATTATTTATGTGACCACTGACACAAAAATTATAATTGTATATGTATTGCATTTAATTTTATACATACTGTTTTTATTATGACTTTAATTAAATAAATACCTTGTCCTTCAGTGAGTCTTAGGTGAAGTTATTAATATTTTGAATGAGTTTTTCACCAGAAAAACAATGTGTCACATCTTTTTTAGTCATTTGTTCTTATTTCATTATACTTTTCTCTTTATATCTCTGCCTTCAACGTTAAACTTTAAGTTTCTTAAAAGTAAAAATCAGTTATTCAAGGGAAGGTGTGGAATATATAGTAAAATTATGAACATCCAAAATAGATATAGGTAGAAAAAGATCCCATTTTTCTTTAATTCCTGTGTAGGTTGTAAACGAAGGCCCCCCTCTCTGACACTGAGTTTTCTTTCCCGTAAAATGAGGATTATAATAATTTACATTGTTAAAGAGTGTGTCTTAGCTTCATCATCACTGTGACTGAAAGACCTGACAAGAACAATTTTAGAAGATAAAAAATGTGAGGTTCACAGTTTTAGAGGTCTCACTCCATATGGCTGTCTCCATTCCTTGGGACCCTAGGTGAGGAAGAACATCTTGGTGGAAAGGTGTGGAGGAGGAAAGCTGTTCAGGACATCACACCAGAAATCAGAGAGACTTCTCCACTCACCAATAACAAAATATATACCCAATGTCACATTCCCACAATGACCCATCTCCTCCAGCCACACCCTGCGTGCCTACAGTTATGACCCAATTAATCCCTGTGAGGGGGTTGGGATTAATGCACTGGTTAAGTTAAGGTTATCTTAACTCAATCATTTCACATCTAAACTTTGTTGCATTGTCTCACACTTGAACTTTTGGGGACAGCTAATATCTAAACCACAACAGAGTGTCTTGCCCATAGCCAGCATTAAGTATTAACTAAGTCCAAACCACCTAAGGTTTCTATATGCATTACTAAACCATTTTAACTTCCATTCATCTCAGATGTCTTTTAATTATTGTGGAATATTTTTCCTTATCTTTTTAACATCTTGTAGAATAAAACATTATGATTCTTTTGCATCATACATACTAAAGATAATACACTAAGTCTAATATTTTAATGTGCAAATCCCAAGAAATTATAATGTTACAGAAAAAGATAACATAAAATACCTTACTAACTACATGTTAAAGAACAGAAAAGAATTAACTAATTCTAAACATGGATATAAATATAGTCAGGAAGCAAAGTTTATGCTACTATCTTAAGGATTCTATCTTTGGGAATAATGTAGGACCCATTATCATTAAGAATAGTTTGACCTGTGGACCATGGCTTTATATTTTTTTAACTGAAGAATTGTAAACAAAATTTTAATCTTTTGGCAGTATACTTCTGCACCTTTCCACCTATTTGCCCCTCTTCCAGATATAACTCTGCTGCATCATCTTGTGTGGTTAAAGTGTGACCAAATGTAATTTAGTAAGAAGAGAGGTGAAGTGACATGAAGCATGAAATTTAAAAATGAATGTCACACCACTTTTCATATTGAATACTTAGCATTAATTCACATTGCAAGCAACTAGATGCAAATATTTTGTTGCAAAATAGAAGAAAATAAGGGATGTTCTTATATTCATTGCAGTTGTGGAAAAGTTTGAAAAATTGCTATTAAATAATCAGACACAGGCACTTAGCTATTTACTGAGATTCAGTGTCTGGCAATTCTAATATATCTCTCTCAGTCAATTATATCCGTGCTATCAAGTTAGGGCCCTGACAGATATCTTGCAAAAAACAGATGCATATACATGATTCAGGGCAATTTCAAATGGAATCTTCTAAAGTCATGGCTAGTTCCTTAATTCTGTCTGTATCTTGCAAAGTTCTCCCCACCCACACAATATCTTTGCTTTTTCCCAATCTATCCCCACCATATACTTATTTGAAGGGAGAAGGAATCAGTCTAAACTAATGGAAGGCAAAAAAGGATGCAGAAAATAGATGATGTGTATCAATGAATACTATATGTCAAACACCTTGGTTAACTGGCAAGTGATTTCTGGAGATATTTCCACAAGAGATATCAGCCAGCCAAACTGATTTTCAAAAAATTAGCACATACTGCCTGACATGCAAGCTTAATAGGTTACATAGACTCACTGCTCCAATCTCAAAGGGAGGTTATTTCTGAGCTTGCTGGTTAGACAATGAAATCTTGTCTTCTCTCCCACACTTCCCAAGTACTTTGACCTCTTATAAGAAAGAGTTGCTATGTATGTCTGTTTGTACATATTCTTCATCTCATACTTGAACATTTTAGATAACTGTTTACAATTTGAGATTTAAGTTAATTATAACTACATTCCACCCTTCAGATAATACAACTTTCATGAAATATATGAATGCTACAATTTAGAGTGATTTTGCTGAGGTTGTATTGGCAAAAAACTTTGGGAAAAATTTTCTTCCATAATTCAAACAATCTAGGCAGAATCATTTAATCAAAAAGTTCAACAAGGGCACTAGGTATTGAAGGAGCATCTTTGAAGGAACATATGCAACTGGGCGTTTAAATTCCTCTTTACTTGTTAACATCCAGACTTACTTCCTCAAAGCTATAAATCAAGTCCTCAAATGTCCTTCAGAATGTGGGATGAAAGGAATAAAAGAGGTACTTTATTTCCCACTGTAATTCACAGTTAGATGGTAAAATGCAGGATTTGTGTTCAGGAAAACTTTTGATTTTATGGATTTCAGATCAAACTCTGTGCTTTCTGCTTTACGTTTGGGCACTACTCAAACCAAAGCTTTGAGGCTTTTAGACCTTGTAAAACACCAGGTAAAGAATCAAAGGATAAAAAATTCAGAACAAATAAGATTGGAACATTCATTTTAAAGGCATATGAACCAGTGTATCCAGATGTAATGTGAAGTGTCTCATTTCTTTTGTTTCTACAAAGGAAATAAGAACTTTTTTCAAAATATAACTGCTTGATATGTGTTTGATAAGGCTTATTATGAAACAAAGGGATTTACGCCAGAAAATATTGAAATTGACCAGTTTCTATAAAGAGTAATGTGACCATAAGTTAACTAAAAATATCCCTTCCAAATTCTATGTATTGATTAAATTTATTTGTAAGTTTAAATAATTATAAAATCAAAGTAAAATTATATTTTAATGGTATAAAATACAACTGGGTTTTGTTTTCATTTTTCCATTTAACTCAATCTATCATTATAGCACACATTATAGAAATCAATTTTGAATAAATTTGTATTAAAATATTATGTATTGGACTCTTTAATCTTGTTTTATTGTGTTCTAACAGTTAAGCATATTGAACCTATTTTATTTCCTAAATAAGCCCATTTTCTGGAAAGTATGCACATATAAACACAGCTTTCATTTGTTTTGTATAAGATAGGAAAGTATTCTAATCTAACCTACATAGTAGATTTTTCATTATTATTTCATTGCATTGAACTGTATCTTAGACACGCTCTAAGGCAAACTGTATTTTTAGACAAAAATTGTTTAAAAGGAAAATATTATTAAAAGAATATTAGCATTTTATTAATTAATTCTACAGAAATGGCAAATAATTGATATATTTTGAGATGGAATTATTTTAAAAGATGTTTTAACTATATTATGTGTTTGCCTCAAAACAATACTCCTCTATTTACACTTGTTATTCAATGGGAGCATAAGATATATTTTAAGCTTGTAATTTGTTTTAAGGTTATTAAGGTGTGTATTATATATTTTTGCCTTGGTGGGTATTAGATATATACAGACAAATAAAAATCTAGTCTATTACCATATCTTGGATAGTGAAAGAAGATACCAGACTCTTGGCTCAAAGGCAAAGAACTTTTATTATTTTTAATATTTATCACAAAAGCAGTAGCTAGAATGTCAGCATGATGTGCACACTGTTTCCTCATGTCTCCCAAGTTCCAGGAGGCTGACGCAGGGCCTGTAATGGATGCCTGTGCTTACAAAGGATATGATGCAGATGGACCCTCAGCTTGCAATACTCACCACTTGTACAGTAAATGAAAAGCCTACATTTTGTGTGGAAAGAGATGCTCCTTCATTCCATGTGGTTGCTCACTGCAATTTCAACCCTAAAATGTGGACCAGATAAGGACCATTGGAGATTCTTGTATATTCTACCTTTATAACACCAGCTTTCAGGATTATCGTTACTAAAATGATCATTTTAAAATCTAAACATGTTACTCTACATGGAATATTCACTCTCTATATTATGTTCCTCCTAAATCACAGAATGTCAGCATGAAAACAATTCTTAAAAAGTAAATCAAGAAGTAACTTCTCAGAGAATAGTGGCCTAATCCTAATCCTACAACCATAGATTTGATGCTGAATATTTGTAGTCCTATACAGATAAGTGTATAACTTTCTCAGACCACACTTTATCATTTTGCATATAGTGATACAATATCTGCGTTTAACTTAAAGCAGTTTTTTCACAGTTATGGATATTTGTTCAATGATTAGTAATTGCCAGAAAGTGTGCTAAAACTGTGCATGGATTACCTCATTTAATCCTCATAATCCCCTACAAGTTGATAAAGTTATAATGGGCATTTGACAGATGAGAAAACTAAGAGTCACAGAGGTTAAATATTCTTCTGAAGGTCTCTTAGTTAGATGAAGACAAAATTAGAAGTTAGATAAGGTAGTTCCAGATTCAGTATTCTTAATAATTTTTTTTAGAGGTCAACAGTCTTTCTTTGTTTTTGTATTTTCAATTCAATATCAGAACACTAGTAGGCATTTTGTAAATATTCAGTGAATGATTACATGCATGAAGGAAATATGAATGTATGAGGTAATATTTAGTGTGGTGACTTTCATTTGATATAGTGCATTTGCATTAAAAATAAAATTGGTTAGAACTCAAGAAAGATCTGCATTAAAAGAAGCATAAACACTGTTTCAAAATAGCACTATTATTAAATAAAGCATTTATAAAAGGGAAAGCATGCTATTTTAAAAATTGGGGGTATTCTCTTATCAAATGATTGTTCTTTGTGGAATAAATGTAAAGATCAGTTTTAGTTTGATATATATGCATATATATTTGTATATGTATGTATACGATGGTAATAAAATCAATCTGCAAAATTTTCTTTAGTTTTTTTCATATTTACTAATTTTAGAGATGGTGACCAGGAGAGATGAACAAAATACATCATCAGATTCCTCATCTGTAAAATGAGAAGGATGGGCTACAAAGTCTCAAAGGTTCCTTCAAGCTCCACCATGTATAAATTCACTTAATTTATATCATATGTTTTACTAGTATGCAGCATGTTTTCTTTTAGTTCCAGAGTAATTTCTTTCTCTGTCTATAGACTAGTGCTAATTGTCATACCTAATCTATAGACCAATTTGTTAGGGAAAAAAGTATCCATTAGGGACATGGCAGAGCATCCACAGTCTGAAAAGGGTAGAGTGGGGAAACCTGCTGTGCCTGCGTGGAAACAGCTGTTTCAAAAACCTTAAGCATCTGGAGAAGTCATCCAGAGAAAGGCCATCCACTGCGCTTTTGATCTCTCCACTTCAACACTGTAACACTGCCTGCCCATATGCTTGGTAAGAGCCAGCCTATTCGACCCATGCCTAGGGCTAGCTTTGCCCCTTGTTTCTGCCCAGAAAATCGCATCAGAGTGTTTCTAATGTAAAAGTAAATTTATGGTAGAGTTCCAGATGAAAATGAGGTTATGCATTACATTAATTAGGTTGAATAAGTCAGCATTGTGCTTTATAAGTGAACAAAAGGGAAAATAAAATAGAAGTAAAGGGTAAAGTTTAAACACATGTGTGTAAAACTGGATTTTTAAAAAATGCTTTGCAAATATTTTCTCCTTCATCCTCTAAGAGTCCTGTGAGTATAACCATAATTGTTTCCATTTTGGAGATGAAGAAACTGCTGATCAGATAGTTGTTTAGGAGCTCATAATTAGTAAATATAGAGTCTGGGATCAACTTCGAATCTCCTGTTACAAATCCCTTACCCTTTTTCTCCATTACTCACCATTTCAACTTGCCCAGGGGAAGGATGTACACTCAGAGCACATTTAGCGTTCTCAACTAAATTGTATACATATATTTAAGGAGAATGTTTTTATGGAATACAAAATAATTTACATGGGCCATCATTTGAACAATAATTTTATGTAGCTTGTTTCCTTAAGAACACAAATTATTCTCATAGAAAATTAATTTTTATTGTCTTTTCTCTCTAGTAGTAGAAATGGTTAAGAATATGTTTAGCATTGTGAATAGATACTGACCAAGTGTTATTTGATGGATACAAAAAAATGACACAGAAATACCTACTTTTCAATGCCTCACAAAATGAAACTGGAAATAGATTTGTACACACTAAAAATTACATTACTCTTTTAGTAATTAATTTTTGGCCTTGGTCCATGGTGAAGGTTTACTAAACCTAGCATACTGACAATGATAATGAGTATTCCACAACAAGATTACTTTTTCCAAAATACTATTATGGGAGCTGAGGTTGTAACTTAGTGGTAGAGTGCTTTCCTAGCACTTGTATGACACTGGGTTTGATCCTCTGCATCGCATACAAATAAATAAAAAAAAATATTGTGCCCATCTACAACTAAAAAATACTATTATGGAATAAAATTTATATTTTAGTAAAGCTTATAATGTCTAATCATCTTTTAAGAAATTATTATTTACTTATATGTAAATAATATTGCATACATAATTAACTTTTTCCACAGTAATGAATATTCATTGAATATTTGATTTGCATGGATTCTATGTTTGTATCCCTAGTTATATTTGGTATTATCTAACTAGAATCAAAATTATAACTGCTTGAGAGAGAAGGAAATCTATTTTCTCAAAAACCTGTTAAGTCCTGATGCTTTACTATCATTTTTAAATTCAATTCGTAAAAAGTGTCAGTGAGTACCTGACTTTTTTCAGACTACTTGCTCTTCCATATTTGAGTTTTATCTATGTCAAAAGCTGGGTTCTTGTCCATTTCCAGGGTGGGCTAACAGAAAATATGTGCTTCTTTATGTCTGGGGAGAACTAAAGACAAATTTCCTTCCCAGTGTTGGGAAGGAAAATACTATATCCTTCTCCCCTGAGCCATTAGGAAAATTCTACTATATAATTCAGCCCAGACAAACTCATTTTTATGACTACTTTTGGATTAAACCACATTGGGTGCCTCCTTAACCAACCTCTTCCTCTCATTTACTAATAGTACAACAAATAAAAATAGCATATTTCATATTTACTGGGTGATCAATGAGTTGCAACAGAAATTGTTGAATGGCTCCAGAGCAAGTTCACTAAAAGAAATACCTCACTGGTTTGCCTATTTTGTCTTTCTCCCTTTCCCCTCTTCCTGAATGGAAGCTGGACATAGTGATAGATGTGGAGTTGTTGATTTGAAACTATGAGTCATTCTGGTTTGAATGGCTGAGCAAAGAAAGAAAAGCACTTTTTGCTGTGATTGATTACAGAGACTCTGGACCAATCTAACACTACCTGGCACTGGTCTTCTCACATGATTAAAACATTGACATTAATTTACATTGCTCTTTGGGTTTTCAATTATATGCCTATAACTGAACATAATACCTTACAAGTTTTCCATGAACAAATCACCATATCCACAGCAAATGATGGAAACTGAATGTCCTCTATCTTTGTCCAATATTTATTAAAGTAATAATATTTCTTCATGTAGATATATTTTGAAAGCAAGCTAATCAGAGCCCAGATTAGAAATTATCATAGACGCACTATACATTGAGAGACATCATATCCTATTGAAAAGGGAGAAAGAAAATATGAATAATGGGTAATACCCTCACAAATGTTCATATACCTTTATTTTATTTATTTAATAATCTCACCTCCCCAAGTATGGAGGCAGCTAGAATTTGCTTTTAAATTTTAAGCAATGTCTTTTACACTCATATATATACATATATATGTAATTGAAAGAATTATTGGTGTTTTATAATGAGATAACTAGAAAAGAAATCACTAGTTCAAATCAAATGTTATTAAATTTTCTTATAACTCTTAATGTAGTACTCTAAATTGATTCTCATAATGTTTGTTTCAATTTAAATTTCTACCCTAAGTATATAACAATGTTCATTCAAAGTATACTTACAATCATTATAACAATTATTTCTGTCATCATATGTACTTTGTCTAATTGTATGTACAAGAGAAACTTCATGTGATGATTGTAATTTGATTTAAAAGAATATTTAAAATATTAAATTTCGAGGGCACAATTTATTTCCTTAATTCACTGTGTAAGGATTTTATGGTCTTTAAGTATTACCTTTGTCCTTTTCATATATGCTAAGTATTTGTGCAATTCCTACATTTACAACTCTTTTATAACTTTATAATGCAGAATTTTGAGTTTCAAAGTAGTATAGTTTGGTATAATCCAAGCTTGTGAAGTATATTTAATTATTTCCTGTATTACTTTTATAGTTATTAAAAATAAATCAGTTAAATACTCTATATATTTTCTTCTATAAAGATCCTTTACGACCTAATAAGCATCTGATTTTCTTTATGGATTATTTTTATTAATTTACAGATTTTATTTATGGATTTAAAATAATCTTTGCATTTTTATTTTTATTATTTTTTCTTTAATTACTTTGGGATGATGGTATTATTTTCCCACTATATTTAGGAAGATGATTTTTATTCATTATTACTCTTTCATATTTCCTAAGATACATTTAAGAAAATAAATTTTCCTCTGAATTCTTATTTAGCTTCATTGAATTTTGCACGTTGTGCTGCTTTTTTATCATAATTAATTTATAGAACTTTATAAAGTATTTTGCTCATTCACTCTTCCTAACATCCATTTTGTGTTTCATACCTATATTTTTGAGAGCATAAGTTCATTATCAAATTGTGTCTGTTACATTGTGGCTGAAGAATATTCTCAGTGGAACTGTTATTTTATGTGTGAAATTATTTTTAATCCAAGAGCACTAAATGTTTATAAATGCCCTATGCATCTTTGAAATGATTGTGTATTCTCAATGTCTTGGGGACCTGAGAAGTGCTAATAATATTATATATATATATGCATATATATATGTATATATATACAAAATATTTATTATAACAAATATTAAATTTATTAATAAATTGTGCTTTCCATGCTTTCCAAAAGTTTGATTGTCTTATCTACTAACTCTAAAATTTTCTAGGATTTAAAATGTCACTTAAACACATTTAAGAAAAAAAAAAACAATTCTCATTTTCTCTCATGGATCAGACCACTTTATAGGTAATGTTTCTCAGGACAAGGAGAGAAGAATGAATACTTTTTTTTTTTTTGTTAAGTGGTTTAATTCTACTGGTTTTTTCAATACAGGGCTCAAATAACATCTCTTAAATACTCTTTCATGCTTTCTACAACACAGCCAATGCACACTAGTGTTACTAAAGTCCTTAAAACTAAGAAATTCACTTCTCAGATTCTTAGGGAAAGACATTCCCTCATTAGATATTGCTTCTTGACAGGAGGAACAGCAAGGCATATTCTGATGTAGTGGATGCCCTATTGCAAACTTGGCTATCAAAGCTTATCTTTATAATCATGTTCATGATTGAATAAAAATAAACATGAATCTTAAACTTAATCTTAAGTCAGTGATTTATCTTAGATTTACCCCTGAATAGCTTTATAGCATTTAACTTGTTTCTTTTAATTTTCAAATTAATTATAAACATTTACTTTGATTAAATACATGGACCAATTTCCAATGACAAACATATGAGAGATCTAAACAAATAAGCAATTTATTACTTTTACTAGGAATTGCGCCTTTGCTTTTCGGTGGACTGGAAAACTTACACTCCTCATTATTTGCATCCCAGCCTAGTAAAAATGTGTAACGAGCTGCATTCATATCAGAAAGTTTATGAAGAGTTACATACAATGATTAGATCATAACTTCTTCTGAGTTTGATGTTTGCAATTTTTTTCTATGATGATGATACTCTATTATTGATTGGATTTGAAGGATATCACACATATTTACAGATTACCCCTTATGATATTTCCAGGATGTCTGCATTCAGCTATGATCATTTTGACTTTTCCATGTTTTCCCTTTAATGGTGAATTATTTATGCAAATTAAAGGGACACATCTGTCTTACTCATTTTCAAAATTCTTATTGAAAATTTAAAGTCACGTTCATGTCCTCAAGTTCCTAAGAATAAATCAGAACCATTTTTTAAGGTGCATTGATGTAAACTGTCACTTAATAAAATTGACTGACTTTGAACTAAAATACATAATTTCAACATAGATCTGTTTAAAATCCCATTAAAATATACTAAGACAATGTATAAAATATATATATATGTATATATTTATACATGTATAAATGTATATATATATATATAAAATATACATTGTCTTAGTATATTCATATACTGATGAGAGCATAAAAATAATACATTTAATAGAGGTGATTTGAATTATAAGTAATAAAAATTGTGGTTTCTTGTATCATGGTTTTCTATGTAACATTCTATAATTCTGTGTATGTGATTATATATGATTTTAGAGTCATAATAGCCCTGTGAATCTTTAAACACTTTGAGTATTTTATATATACTATCATATTTTGTTCTCGTATTATTTTACAATGAGGAAATGAGTTACAGAAAAATCAAATGACTTGCCTAGGTCACAAAAGTAAAATCAAATGTTTGAAGAATCATTCCAGACTCCTCTGCTCTCCTGGAACTTTTGGGAAAATGACAAAAGCAACAGCAAACTGAACTACATATATTGCCCAGGAAAGAGGAAAGAAAATTTATCTTATAGATAAAGGAACCCAAGGGAAAGTATACAACACAGTCTTAGCAGTAGAATAGCACCAGACTGGACAGGGAATGTTTTTGAAAAGGTAAATGTAAATGAAATTGAGGGGCACAGATTCTTTTTACTGCTTACTAGTGTAGCACACTCTCTTTTTTCACCCACAACATATACCAAAAGCAATTTTTAGCAATGCCCATTATCACTCCTATCATTACATATTTTTCTTCAAGTTTATATAATAATTTATAAAACCTCACAAAATCATATATATTTGAAAGAAACAGGGAAACTGTCACTATTATTTTCAGAATTGATTATATTCTTAAAAATATCTCTCCAAGGAAATTCAATTAAAACAATGTTAGCATCCAAAAATCATAACTCATTTGAAAGTAAAATTGGAATAATTCCACTTGCAATAGCAACAGAAGATACAAAAAGCCTATTAACAAATGAAATATACCAAATATAAAAATGTGTAATGTTTCTTATAAAAAATGAAATAATTGATTATATGAATATTTTTATGTAAATATAAATATGTATATATAAATATGTATAATCCCTGATAATGGATGATATGTTCCTATTAATTCATTTTGAACAAATTAATTAAACAAACAATATGTCCCAGGTAAAAATCTGTGAGTCAAACCATTACCTTGACAGAATTTACAGTTGACTTTCAGGGAAATTAGTCTCAATGTATTATAAAAGTTATTCTGTAATCATAGAATGTAACCAAGTAAGGAAGATCACAGAAAGTATCCTAGGAAAGAGACTACATACCAAAGAACTGAAGCTAGTTGAGATGAGTCCTAGGTGCAGAAGGTGGGAGTGGGTAGAAACTTCTGTTGGTAAAGAAGTTACCAACAGGTTACCAAGAGGTTCTGTGAACCTATTTCTCAACCTATTTGTCATGGTAGAAAATTAACACACATAAGTGAAAAATCCTCTGGAGTGAAAGAGCCACAAGCAACAAAGAAGTATGTTTGACTATGAAACTCTGAGAATGGGCACATCTCAGATGATGTTCATCCTGGTCAGATATGATAAAGACACTTTAAGAAAAAGAAGAGGATATTACATCATTTCAAGTGAGTAGACAACAGGATCCCACTAGTGTTTTTTAAATATTGCTCTGGCAGCATTGGGAGAACAAATTAGAAATGATAGACATTTTAGGAAATTAGGAGGGAAAAGATAAGAAAGAAAAGTACAAAGGGTGCAGGTAGAGTTGATGCCCAGGTTTCTCGCTGGAGTCGTGGCATTTAGTGAAACAGAAATACTGAAAGAACAGATTTGGGGATATCAGAACACAGAACAATGAAGTCAAAACCTAACCCAGTCTCTCTCTTTCTCTCTTTCTTATCCATCTGTAATCTATCTTCTTTCACTAACAGTTAGTATATGACAAATAGGTGATTCAGTGAGAGGTGATAGGAGAAATGGTGAACTGTGGGGAATTTTACATAGAATATTACTTCAAACTTTAACAAAATAGATTAAAATATAAGAAGATCTTAAAATGATATTTAACAATTTAAATTTTATTAAGAGTCATGAAAATTGCTCGAGTAACATATGGTATTACTGCATCAGAGACTGTTCTGGTAATAAAGCTATGGATCTCCTCTCCAAACTGGCCCTTATGCACTGTGCTTTGTGAGGTTGACTCTGGAACTGTACAAGCACATTCCCTTTTTAGGAGCTGGTTTCTATCCAGTTGCACCCCCTTCTTTTCACCAGCAGAACAGCACCACTTCTTTACCCTTGCAACCACAGAGTTGGTTCTACAACCAGCAGCTGGCTTCAGTTTGCAGTCCTTCCAAATTATAGATGTCAAGTTATGGAATTGCATCAGCTGAGAATCATCCTCTCCTCAGAGAGCTGAGTTCCATCCACAGGATTCCTCCTCCATGCTCCCCCATTTTAATAACTATGACTTGGTCTCTGTTACCCCATCAGAGTAAGCAGTTGCTTCTTCTGTGATGCTGTAGCATCTCCTTTTTGTCTTTGTAGTTCTCTAAGAACCAGTTTGATACTCTTTTAGGTCAAAACTGTTAAATCGTGTTGGTTTTTTGTCTTGACAAGGCTTAGTGATACAGAACTATTATTTAATTGAGCTACTCAGATGTTAAAATAAAATAATTACAAATGTGTTGATGCTTACTAGAAAACTGGTCAGTATTCTCTGTGAACTGATTTCTCAAGGATTTCTCTATGGGCTGAAACCACTGTAAAATAGACAGACTGAAGTGCTGACTTCAGGAGCTCACCTGATAGCAGGCAATAAAATGAGAGTTGAAGCTTAAGTGCATGGGCAAAGATTAAAACAAGTGATATGCTGGTGATGCAACAGTACCAAGGAACTGGAGTGGAATGGGTATCTGACTTGAAACGAAAGATGAAAGAGAAAATATGAAGAGATGTGAAGGAAAAGCTTCCTTCATAAGCCAAGAAAAAGCATGTGCAAAGTCATGAGGGTGAAATGAATTGGAATCCTTTCTTCTAAGAGCAAAAAGAATGTCTGTGTTTTGAAAAGGAAAGAAAGAAAGAAAAAGGAGTAGAATACAAAGAAATAAGATTAGAGAGGAAAGCTGAAATCAGATCATGTCGGATGTTTTAGGTCATAGAAAGATGCTTCTATTTTACTACAGTTACGCTGAGAGCAGTTTGGTGTTTAACCTGAAAATGATGAGATCTAATTTATGTATCTAAAAGATCTGTCTGGCTGCAGAGTGGTGTATGAGTCATGTGGCCAGCCACAGGGCCGATGTGGGACAAGGGTAGAGGCAGAGAGAACAGTTAGGTCATTGCAATTGCTCAAGCAAAGATGAAAGTGGCATTTATTAAAGGAGTATATGTTAATTTGTTGAAAATAAGTGTGTATGAATTAGCAATGAAAAGATTGATGTACAGAATGTTCATTAAAGCATATTTCAAATAGCAGGAAGGTAAACCAAAATATCCACCCTGAGAACACAATGAGAAATGAAATTATAGCACAGAAATACTGTTAATACTTCACAACTATTAAAAATAATTTTAGGTTAGTTTTACTTATAGAAAACATATTTATAGTCTATATGAAATAGAATAGTCTAATTCATAGTCTATATGAGTACTGTAAAATGTCTGTATGTGTAAAAAGCCCTAGGAAACTAAACATTGGACTTCAATGTACCAACACTTCTCAGGAATTCATGCAAATATCTAAATTCTCTTCACTTTCTTTTTCTTTCCTAAGGGCAGGGAATGATGACCTGGTCTTCAGGGACTAGAAGTATCACTCACACTTCTTATTTACATTGCTAAAGCTATTGCTGTGACCTGGGGTCTTTACCATCACCCCTGAAAGCTAAACTCTTGACCTTCCTGTTAGGACATTTTTATTGTTTGCATTCTTCTTTACTGTTCCAATCAACAGATCAAGCTATCTTAATGGGAGAAAACACGGAGATGGTATGAAATAATAAGGTATAGGGTAAAATTACACACACACACACACACACACACACACACACACAAGCTATTGAAGTTTTCCAAATTAGCCCAAGAACACATTAACTGTCTGTAAATTGAAGAGGTTTCCCTAACTGGTAACGAGTTCTCATTATTGAGTTATTAAGGGAATTAGAGCAATCATCTCTCTAGTATATTGTCCAGTAAATTAGTGCTTCATAAAGAGATTGGAGAGGATGGCCTTCTAGTAAAGATGAGTTTTATAGCTCACTCAAACTCTGAAATTTTATGCTCCTAGTGATGAGATTTAGGATTATGAAAAACTCCTAAGCACAAGACTTTTTGCTAAAATATGTATTTCCCTGGTGTCCTATAATTACCAAGAACTCAAGGATGCTCTGGATTATTTTATGTATCTTCAGTGGAAAGAATGTTATTGTAATATTCTGATAAACATTCTTTTTTTTAAACCTCAGCGAATCCTTTATACTGTTTTTGGATCCAAAATTAACTTAAATTTTTAGAAGATGATTGTGCAAAGGAGATTTATAACTAGTGGGTCTCAGTACATAGAAGAAATGTACTACTCTTCAAGAAATATCTTAGTGACTCATTTGTTCTTATTTCAGTACTTCTTAAACTCTATATTAAAAGTTATAATAGATGAGAAAATGGAAAGTATAGAAAATATCACCTCACAAACATCTCTGTATATATACTCATGTATTATATATATAATATGTGTATATAATATACATGCATATATATTAAAAGTAATACCAGGTTGAATAACATATATTCTAGTAGCTTTAGTAGAGGTGATATTTCTGCCATGAAAATTAGAAAAGCTGCAGGATAGAAGAAGTACAATGTATATAAATCTGAAAGATGAATGAGAATAAAATTGAAAAGAAAAGATATGGACAAAAATGGAAGTGAGAGATGTTGAGAGTTGTTACTGATTTTTAACAAGCTCTTTTTCTGTTGTAATGTCAATGGATGGAATGATGGTTGCAAAATATACAGAATCTCCTGTGTTACCATGAAATAGGGTGATACCAACAGCCTCATCTCCAGAAGATGAAATTTTTCCGTGGGTTCCCCTCAGACCCAGTTACTTTGAAAAATGAGACAGTTATCTTACAGCCACAGTTTGATATTTGAATATTAAAGTTTCGGAAACTTTAAACTTCATCAAAATCATGGGCTCCCACAAAGTCATTTCATATCTAGTTCTTTTATTTATTTATTCATTTCACATTTTTATTGGTGCATTACAGTCGTACATGATGGAAGTTGTTGTTACATATTTGTACCTACACAGAATATAACAATACAATTTGATAGATATTACTCCCTAGCACTTCCCATAATTAGTTTTTTTTGAAGAAAAATTTTGCCAGCAGATAACTGTGCTAAGTTCTATTTCTTGTCCCCAAAAGTTCCCTGATATCCAGGATAGTTATGACTACTTTTCTCTGCAAAGTCCCAGTTTAAGCCTCTTGTCTAGGTATAATTATCAGTTTTCCATTATGATATCAAACTATGTTAATATAAAAGTGATTAATGATAAATCATATGGTTACCCAAAAAGAGAGTGAAAATATAGTAAAATTTATTTTTTTACACATGCTATTTTGATCTTATTTTATTTATTCTGTATAAATGTAATTACTTGAAAATTATGCTTTTATCTGGCACATGAATCTGTTAAAATGGAGAGTTTGAACCCTCAATAATATTTCATGAAAATATACAAAGTATAGAGAGTAGTATTGTGTAATGTGCAGGGTTACTGGTGAGACTCTCAAGTATAGAATTGATCAAATCTAAATTAAGACGTGACCACAATATAATTAGTGAATCAATACCTGTCAATAGCAATAAATGCAATGTTACAGAATGGTCTTCATTGCTTAACTTAAAATGTTTATTATTCACTTATAGTTTTAGCTATACCTCCTAGGTTTATTCTCCACATGTTATTAAGGATTTGTTAGTGTTTGAGAATCACTTGTTAAGTTCATTAATGGAATAAATAGAACCATTACCGAGATCTACCTTTAAAGAAGAGGAAGTAGAATGACAGTATAGAAAGAAACATACATAAAAGAGGACTTTATAGAAGGGTTTGAAGTGACACTTCCCTATATATAAAATTTATGTTATATTGCAATGACTTTCAAAATTTTACAAGAGAATTTGAAAGATTAGTTTACATATTTCAGAAGTTGATATAAAATATATTTTTTTCAAATTACTAAACAATATAGTATATTATTAAGATATTAATATGTGTTTTTTATGGAATTATTAAAATTATCTAGCTTTTGTAGTGCTATATTAAAGTTAAAACTATTGCAAAAATAGTGCGGCTATGAATTAAAATATTAATAATTTTATAAACAGAACACTTTACTTGGTGTTACATAAAATATCATACATTCACCAGAGAGAATGAGTTAAAAAAACTCTTTTGAAGATAAACATTTTCATTTTTTATTTTGTTTTGTGTTATTATTAGATTGGTGTGGTGAAAGCTAGTTAATTTTGTTATTTGACATTAATCTTACACCCCTGGGGTAAAAATGGTTCACAGTGAGTGCTTGGACAGACAAAAACGTTGATAGTCAGACATAATAGAATTTGCAGCTATTTTAAGTCAAAATGAGTTCTTTAATCCTCTATCTAGTGCAGGTAGAATTAATTCATTACTAACCTCAACAAATTTCAATGAAACTAGGTCTGCTGTAACTGTTAAATTGTGGTAGAAATTAGGAAATGTTGAAATGGTCTCATCAAGAAACTGCATAATGTCGTTTAGTGCATTAACAGAATCCCCCAAATCTTGCTCAAAAGTGTCTTTTTCTATTTTCACTCCACCATTGTGTGGCTCATTTGAAACAACCAGCATGTCTGAAACAGTTTATAACTGTGGCTAGTGAAACCATTCAGCACACCTCGTTAACTAACAATTTTACCTCAAGACTGTCCTAAGCTTTTGATTTCTCCTGGTAAATTCTGTTAAATGGTAAATAATAATAAAAGTCATAAATATAATTTTTGAGTTTGGGTGGTATTAATTCGGGTTGATTTGGGTATATTTCTGTATGAAGTGCCAGGGTAGCAACAACATTCTCCAAATGATAGTAGTTTGGATGCTTAATGCTCTTTGTTGTTAATTCCCTTCCTTTTCCCCTGGAATTTGATAAGGTGAAGATGGTCAAGCAATTTGAGTTCTCATTCCTGCTGTATAATCTGCTTGCTCTACTTGAGTAAACACCTAGAGGATGCTGATTCCCACTCAGAGAAGTGTTCATTACTGATGGTTGGATGAGGACTACTCCCTCTCTTTCTGCCTTCCTCTCCTTCTCTCTCTCTCTCACATTGTTTGTGCTCGCGCCTGCGCGCGCGCGCACGCGCACGCGCGCGCACACACACACACGCACAATTTCCCTCTGCATTTTTCTGTTCCAATAAGTAGGACTGATGTTATTTTGAATATTTCTGATAATTATCTCTATAATTCTAAATAATGTGCTTATATGCCAATTTGATTAATCAAACCAAGACAGAGTCTGGTGACTCTTCTGTGATGAATAAGTGGCATCTCATTCTATCACTCCTCATTTTAAATTTTGAATTTTTTTACTTACTTTTTTATGGTTAAATATTCCATGTTAACTTTAAAACTAAAAGAAATAAACAACAGGCAATATTAATGGTTTGGGGACTAATCTAATAAATGAAAAGCAATAGCATTCAATATGTTATTATTAAATTTCTTAATACTCTGCCTTAAACCAATAACTGTAGAAAACTTTCCAGTTAGTTGTGATTTGGCTGAAGACCAAGGAAAGCCAGGTCCATGATTTCTGGTTCAGTGTGTAGCAGCTCCTGTACTGTGGAGCTCTCAGCTTGGTGCCTCAGCTGGAAGCACCCTAAATTCCTCAGTGTTGGGTGAATCCTACCATACTCAGCAGTCTCTTTCCCTGGACAATCATTGTGTTAGCAGATACAGTAGGCTGCAACCAGAGCCTGAAATACAACCAGGAAGAATACTAATGCCCCTATGCACATCCTTCCACTAACACTGTGGCACTTGGAGAAATCTTACCAGTGCACAATAGAGAAGCTGCCCAGACTGAACTTTTGAGTTCACAGTTCATTTCTTAAAATAACATATTGATTAAATCTATACTTTATAAAATCAAGCATGCCAATTCACCCTTCATTTCTTTTTTTATTTGTTCTTTTTAGTTATATATGACATTAGATTCAATTTTGACATATTTATAAAATATGGAGTATATCTTATTCTAATTAGGATCCCACATCATGTGGATGTACATGATGTGGAGCATTCATATCTGTACATAGGAAAGTTATGTAATATTCATTCCACTGTCTTTCCTATTTCCATTCTTTCAAATATTCCCTGCAATGCTACAAATGTCTGTGGCGATCAAAGGGAGAGCACTGTTCTCTGTTTCATTGAGGAATTAAATATTATGCACATTAATCATACTTCATGCTTTTAATCCTCCCCTTCTTATTCATTTCCTATGTATTATGTTGTATATTTAATAATGTTCTTATTGTATTTATTTTAATTTTTGATGACCAAAGTATATAACCTGATAATATATGTTGACCTTATTACTGAGGTAATAGCTACCACAATAGTGCAATTGGACAAATTATATAGTAAACATTACATCAGACCACAAAATTCTCAGTGTTCTATAAATATTAAATAATTTAATCATCAGAACAAGGTTGTGAGATTGGTATGATTATTTCTGTTTTGATACGTGATGAACCTGAGAGGCAAAATGACTATAGAGATCACAGAGTTAATAAATGGTGAAACCGGCAGTAGGACACTGAATTTCAGGTTCTCATCACTTCAAAACTCTCAACTATTCTCTCTCTCTCACACACACATTCAGATCATTATCAGTTCTGTTATGGGGTATTGGTCTCACCATTTAAGATAGTCTGGTTTTCCCCCTTACTTTTGTATTGTATCTAAGAAAAAATGGAATTAAACATAAGACTGTTGAGTAATGAAGACTATGTCTTTGTTTGCATTTAATAATTTTCTATTTTGTATATCCACATAGAATCTTTCTATGAACAGTAAAATCATTTTCCATTTGTTTTCCTAAAATCAAGTGTATGTGATGTTAAGTCTGAGGTTAGTCTTATTTTCATAGCATAACCTGACGTTCTTCCCTCTCAAAGTTTTTATATCTTGTCATTTTTATAGTATTCTAAAGTTTTATAACCACATGTCAGAATGGAAGTGTTTTCATTTATCCTGTTGAGCCCTTAATTCAGAAAATGTATTTAAACTCCGTTCATCATATTTTCTTCTAGTTCATGTTTTATTATTTTTCCTCCATATCTTAACATTCCATTTATTTATTCAATTATTTTAGAAACAGTTTTTTTTTAATTTTTCTACAATTATTTCCTACTCTTGAGTTCTTCCTTTTAATTTTGAATCTATACAGATGTTAACTACAATTTAATGTGTAAAAGGTTTTACTTGCTTTATAATAAGCTCTCTTCCTTCAACTTGATCCTTTACATTATTAATTTTCCTCAAATACCTGGGAATTTTTGTGTTTCTGGTGAACTAAGAATTAAGATAGCATCTTCTGTATGTGGCATTGTATTTCCACACAGAACTTTGTTCAGTGTTGAAGGCTTTTCTGGTTGAACTATCTGCATGTGAAGGTCTCCCTGCTGGCAAACACAATTTTAGGTAAGTAAGGAAAAACACATGAACATTCTGGGTGTCCTAATTAGTTTTGTTTTGCTATAAGATAATACCACAAACGGGGTGACTTATAAAGAAAAGAAATTTATTTCTTGTAGTTTTAGGGGCTGGAAAGTCCAATACCAGCCTGCCAGCACACAGTGAGTATCCTTGGTGCTGCTTCATCCCATGATGGAAGGGGAAGGGCAAGAAGCCTATGAAGAGACCAGAAAAAAGGGAGCCAACTTTGTTTCTTTATTAGGTAACCACTTTGGGGATAACTAGCAATTTCCAATGATGACTTTCATCCCATCTTCTGGTCTCTTATAATGAGGAGTTCCCTTCCTTGACAGCTCCACATCTGAGGATACTAATAAGAAAGACTGGGAACTGTCTTCTTTGGTTGTGGTGGGAGATCCAAACCACAAATCCCCTGTCAGATCCCTCACCCTGTTCCACCCTCTGACTGCAATTAAAGCCCTAATGAAGAGCCACTTCTTTAGTCCTCAGGTCATTTCTGACTAGATTTGGAAGATTACCCTGCTGCCCCAAGAAAGACTTATTCCTTAAATAAATATCACAGACCAACATTTCCACACATGTTGGTGAAGTGTGGTGTGTGTGTGTGTGTGTGTGTGTGTGAGTGATCATCAGTCTCCATATCTGAACCAAATGTTTCGGCACTCCCACTTCTTAAAAGGGCCCAGTAATAGGACCCCTTCCAAAGAAGGGTCATCAAGTCCTATAACTTTACCTATTAACTATATGATAACAGTTTCCAAATGTGTTATCTAGATAAGCTCCACACCCTTGAATCACCACACTCTATGTCAATACCTATTGATGTGTGCTCAGATGTAATAAACATCTCAAATCCAATATCCAATACTATGCTCCAAATTTCTGCAGAACTTCTTCCTCCCACAGTTTTCCCTTAGTTTTTAGTTACTTGCTTGAAAAGCCTCAAAATCATTTTTGACAGTGTTCCCTTCAGTTATACCTCCTATCTGGCATGTAAGAAAATTTGTTTTACAGTCTAAAGGTACACAACATCTGAACACATAACATTGCTACCATTACCAAGACTGTCCAAGCTAACATCATTTTCAAACCAAGATAGTGAAACAACCCATAAACTGATATTTCTTCTGCAGCCTTAGCCACATACCGTCCATGCTCTTCTAAACACAGCAACCAAAGTGACCTTATTAAAATGTAAATCAGACCATGTCAATCAAACCATCCAATGGCTTCCTCCTTCACTAGAAGATAAATCCCTTTAAATTGCATAAGAAATCAATATAAGCTGGCACCAACAATTCTCTGGCTCTATCCTCTTATTTTTCCACCATCTTGTTCTACATCAGTCACAGTGGCCACCTTTCTGCTCCTTGAACACACAGGGTTTCCTTCTATCACTGTTTTTTCCATTTGCTGTTTTCTTTGCCTTGAAAGCAATTTCTCTATGTATTTTCATTACTCACTCCTTTATGTACTTTAGGTTGTTATTCAGCTCTCCCTCTTTCAGCGAAGTCATTCTCAACAGCATGCCCTGTCCTCTTTACTTTTCTCTCCTGCACTTCTTAAATCCACATCCATATACAGCTTTATATCTTATTAAAAATTGAGTAGTTTATCTTATCACTAGAGAGTAGATTTCATGATAGCATAGATTTTTCTGTTTATCTTTCCAAAGAGACTAAGATATTTTGAGCATATAAAGTACTTGTTAATTACTTGTTAAAAATATTAAATAATAATTAGTAAGTTTACGTAGTATAGCATTGATGTTATTGTTTTTCTTACAGACTTCTTTAGTATTTTGTAGTCAATCAGTATAATGTATAGTTTAATTAATTGATTTGTTTTTTCTCTTTGTGCAATGTAGATAATAATAAAAAAAATCATTCTCCTAGGCTTGATTGTGAGAATAGCTTCAACCTTATCAGATAAATGATGATATATATAGGTTCTTGTGGTGCTGGACTAGTTATGTAAGTAAAATAATCTCTGTGGGTATATCTTTGTCCTAAGTTTCCCACTACTTAAAAATGTTAGGATGTACCTCAGTGTTACAGCAAGACTAGCATGTGCAAGATCCTGGGTTTGACACTCAGCACTGTAAGAAATATAAATAAATAAATGTTTTAGTTTATATATTGTGTGTCTCCCAAAAGCTCATGTGTAAGACAATGTAAGAAATTTCAGAGGTGAAATGATTAGGTTCTGAGATCCTTAACCTAATCAGTGCATTGATCCTCTGATGAGGATTAACTGGGTGGGAACTCTAGGCTGGAGGCACTGGATCAGTAGGGCATTCCTTTGGGGTATGTATTTTGTCTTGGAAAGAGAAGTCTCTCTCTCTCCCTCTCTTATGACCATGTTCCAAGTTGCTTTCCTCTGCCACACCATTCACCATCATGTTCTACCTCACTTGAGCCCTGAGGAATGGAGTTGATCCTCTATGAACTGAGAATTCTGAAACAATGAGCCCCAAATAATTTTTTTTCTCCTTTAAATTGTTCTTATCAGGTATTTTGGTCACAGTGACAAAAAGCTGACTAGAATACTAAACAAACCAGTAATAAATAGAATGGTTTCTAAGAACCAAAGATTAATAAGTGAATAATAGTTATGAGTATCACTTATAGATAACTTTGACTTCCTTTCTCTTGCAAGCTGAGCAATGGACTAATAAGCTAGATTATGAGATTGAGGAAGGAAACCTCATCACATAGATTATAGAATATTTAAAGAGAATGGGGTAATAGAACCCAAAGTCAAGTATGCAATGGAAGTCCAATAATCAAAATAAATCACTGCAGCAGCTCAGAGTGGGATTACATTCAAAATAGATTACTAGGACTATTAAACACAGGTTAACACATAAAGCAGCATTAATGGGTAAGATAATGGACGAGTAAACCTGGAAAATTCCTTGTTGTCTATGGTTGATGTTTTGAGTGTGCTATGAGGTAGGACAAATAGATATTCTTTCTTTAAGCAGACTACAATATAAAGATGAAAGTAAAAAGAGCAAAACATCCACAACACATAACAAAAATACTTTAAATTACTTTTACAAAAGTAAAGGCAATTGCAATGTAAACTCAAAGTACACATAGAGCCAAATTTTCAATTTCTAAATAAATATTATTTTCAAACATTTTAATTATATGATATACTTAGAACATTTTCAGTGTGTTATCTCCTTGCTTTTAAATGGAAATCACAGGAGAATTTATTTCTCTTGCTAAACCATTTAAAGTGTTAACAGTATGAATAAAAACTAATTATTAATAAGAAAATTTTTTGTACCAAAGGGTATTATTACAAAAGATTTCTTAAGAGTGGATGGTCTATTCAGAGTTTATAGTATTAGTAGTTTTGTATTGAAATTGTATGTATTCAAAAGAAATGATTTGTCTTAATTTAGAAAAATCAAGTTTGATACTGATGGATTATGCAATTTAAAAAAATCTCTTGGAAAGAGACATTTAATTTACATTTTAATACATCAAGCTGCTTCTATCCAAGGTGACCAAATCCTCTCTTTTGAAAAAAACAGGTTAAGTGTATTAATAGTTGGACTGTTAAACACATCACTTAATATTGTTCACTAACATCTATTGATTGTTGAAAGAGACTTGCTAATAAAGCCCCATTCCTGTACTGCTAAGATTAGGTTTATCCTGCATTAATGCTTTAGTTTGATCATTTAAACATCTCCCAAGTTCAAGTTTTACATTTTAATTTATTCATAGGCCTGTGACAATGAAACTAAATCTTTAAGACTTTGCTCACTGGAATGATTTAGCCTTGATTTTAATAAGCTCGAGCAAATTGGCAGCTTTAAATAACACAAGCAAAGCAGTATTTTTCAAGACTTTTGTACATAACCACACATGATTATAAATGTTATGAACAATGGGATATGATTGTCATGGAGGAAGAAAGTTTCCTTTTATAAATTACAATGCATCTATTCTTTCCAAGTGAGAAACTTCACAATAGTTTTGAAATGGTTTCTAAAATAGCCAGTGTGTGGAAGGGTGTATAAAATAAGTCAATCAAATTAAAAGATGACTAAAATTTTGTTATTTTAATATTGTCTCTGGGTTAACCCATGAGAAGGAAAGGTACTCAAAGGTTATCAACCAGAGTATGAGGTTATTGTTAAAAAAGAGATCTACAATTACTCAACACTAGTTTCTTCTTCAGAGCTTCTTTAGGTTTCTATAGCTTTATTTTTATAAGCATGATAGTCTCATTTGATCCTAGTGTCATTTTAAATGTTCCTATAAGTTTTTGTTTGTTTTAAGTAGAGCATAAAAGAATGAAAATTCGCTTTTCCAAGTGGTCATTGGGTTGTTTGATCATACATGTGTCACCCTTTGTTTCTTTGATATACTGAGGTTATTTCCTTGTTCCTATGGATTTTCTCAAATTTCTTAGGAAATCTTTTGCATTTCTTAAGATGCATTTCATTTAAAAGGATCTTATGTAAATATTCACCATGCACAAGCCATTTCTACCTGTCACACTAACAGATAAATCAAGATGAAGAACTTCTGAATGCTGAAGTTGTGTTTCCCAAGGTCTCTGTTTAACTAAGTTTGCTGAGTTGAATGTGAAGTGGGGATGGGGAACACCAATGCTTTTCTCAGGATGGTACATTTGGATTCTAACAAAGTAAACATATACATAAATGATAGATTTGTAAAAATAAAATAATATGTTCTGAACTAATTGGAAGTAGGACAAGTTGATAGAGAGTTATTACAGAAGCTGTAATGGTTACTTTCAATAGCAAGTTTAGAGGACAATTTAGTCTCTTATGAGATTTCATAAGAGCTGAATGATGACAATAAATGATATAAACAAAGACATGGATGCAGCAAGAGCAGACAACCTTCAACAGATCAGGAAAAGATGTATTAGGAAAAGTGCAGCAAATGGGTTTGATGAGGAAGGCAGATGGCATAATAGGTATGAGTGCATAGATCACTGCCAGAGCTGAGTGATTATTCTAAGTGTATTGGAAAGATATTGTGGATCTGTTGGGAGTCTGACAGAAAATAGCATGGCTTAGTTTGATGGTTAAATATTACAATATTTTCCAGTGCTTTCTGTCTTCTACCTCATTTATGCACAAGAAGATGCCTAACAGTACTTCTCCATCCACATTGCTATTACCATTCGTGGATATATTCCTCTGCAGACAAATTTTGTTTCTCAATATTTTGTACTGAGCACAAAATATCCCATCCTCTGGTCCTCTGTTCATGGTTCCAAAGGCACTTCAGGACCACTGGAAAAATTATCAAAGATAAAGTTCCCCTTTTCAATTTTTCAGTGTAATTTGTCCTACAATTCTATAGGTAGCCTATTTATGTTGAATTTAACAATTGTCAAACCAAACATAAGATCCTGCTTGCACCTCTCTTCATCTGTAGCCACGATAATGTCAACATTTTCCATACATTTGAACTTCTTTATTTGGTTCTCAAGCTCAATTTCCTGCTCATGTAGTTAAAACAAGCAAGCAAGCAAACAATCACAACAACTAACCTTCATTGGCATATTCTCTAATGCAGATACATTTCTGTCTGATGCTTGACTCCAGCAGGCCAGTAGTCACATAGGTCCTGCTGAGACAACCTCTCACAGACCCATTTGTAGAACATTTCTATTAATTATGCTGAGAGTAAGAATCTAATTTCTATACACTAAAGGGACTGAACAAATAGATGAAACCATCAAATATATTAATGTAGTCTGATATTTATCTAGATTTATTTAAAATTTGTTTTCATTAAACACTTGCTGATCAAAAAAGACATGCATTTCTAAATTGTGAAACATGCAAAATAATAAAAAGAAAATATTAAAATATTAAACATTAGTTAGCAATCCTACCATATGAAGTAAATAGCTACTAACATTTTATAAGTACTCCAGGTATGTGTTTGTGTTCATGTATTTGGTAATTATTATGTGTGTTAAAGCCATTTTAGAAGATGATTTCTCAATTTATAGAGCATTTTCATATTTATGTATGTTTTAAGACTTTCATATGTTGTGTCTTGGTTTAAGGGTTACATTTTAGGCCTATTTGTGTGGCATGCTTGCTCTAGGTAAAGGGTTTTTTTTGCTCCCTGTTCTATCTTGAATTTTTGTTTATTAAATAAAGAGTTTAGCTTGATATTGTTATTCATGTTGATATCATTTTAAAATTAAAAGCTATACAGTTATTATTTTGGATAATTACATGAAGTTTTATTATAGTAAGTACATATATTTTTTCACCTTTTTGTTTTTTTAAGACAGGGTCTTGCTAATGTTTCCCAGGTCAGTCTCAAACTGGTAGATTCAAGTTATCCTCATACTTCAGTCTTTTAAGGGCTAGGTCTACAGTCATAGACCACTATGCCAAGGTTTCTGTATTTTGTTTGGCACCTGGAATATTACTGGTTCTTTTGGTATTTAAAGAACCATACTAATTTTTTTTTTTTTTTTTTTTTTTTTTTGAACTGGGGGATTGAACTCAGCCACTGAACCATAGCCCCAGCCTTATTTTGTATTTGTTTTATTAAGAAATAGGGTCTCACTGAGTTGCTTAGCGCCTTGTCCTTGATGAGGCTGGCTTTGAACCTGCAATCCTCCTGCCTCAACTTCCCGAGCCGCTGGGATTACGAGCATTGGCCACCATGCCCGGCTCCATTCTAAAATTTTAATTAATCTCTTAGTTATTTGGAAAGTGTCATTGCTTACTTGCATTTTTTAAGTAAAAGATGTGGATGGAATATTTTATTAAGTATTATTATTTTCTGGCAACTTTCTTTTGTGGTTCTGGGGATTGAACCCAGTAATTTTCTAACTCTTAGCTACATCCCCAGGCTCCCCACATTATTCTTTTTAAATTTTGTTTTGTAATAGGGTCTCACTAAGTTGTGTAGGCTGGTCCTGCACTTGAGATCCTCCTGCCTCTCTTCCTTAGTCTTTGAGATTGTATTCATGTGCCATATTGCCCTGCTCTGACATCAACTTTCAAAATTTTACTTATTTTTTGCCTCTCTACATAAAAGGAAATGCATTGGCTACAATATTCATTGTCTTTTGACATTCTCATAGTTGGGGTTTCAAGTCCTTATTTTCCCAATTTGTAGGTATTGATTTATATGTTAGATATTTATAGAGTTTACTTTTTATTTTTTTAATTATTTATAACTTGCATTTTTTTTCTTTTTATTTAATTTTTTGATTGAATGAACACAAATGGAGTACAGCAATTGTTTTTCTGGTTGTACACAAAGTAGAGTCACCCCATCTGTGCATTCATACATGTACACAGGGCAATGATGTCTGTCACACATACTGCTATTATTCTTATCCCCCAACCTCAACCCCACACCTCCCTTCCCTCTATGCTCTCTATCCTTTGTCCATTCATGCCATCATTCCACCCCACATTATGCATCATCACTCATTTATCAGAGAGACCATTCGGTCTTTGGATTTTGGGAATTGGATAATCTCACTTAGCATAATAGTCTCCAACATCATCCATTTACCTACAAATGCCATAATTTTATTCTTCTTTATGGCTGAATAATATTCCATTGTGTATATATACCATAGTTTCTTTATCCATTCATCTATTGAAGGACATCTAGGTTGGTTTTACAATCTAGCTATTGTGAATTGAGCAGCTATGAACATTGATGTGGCTGCATCACTGTAGTAATCTGATTTTAAGTCCTTTGGGTATAGGCCAAGGAGTGGGATAGCTGGGTCAAATGGTGGATACATTCCAAGTTTTCTAATGAACCTCCACACTGCTTTCCAGAGTGGCTGCACCAACTTGCACTCCCACCAGCAATGTATGAGTGTACCCTTTTCCCCACATCCTCACCAACACCTGTTGTTGCCTGTATTCTTAATAAAAGACATTCTAATTGGGGCAAGATGAAATCTTAAGGTGGTTTTGATTTGCATTTCTCTTATAATGAGGGATGTTGAACATTTTTCATAATTCTGTTGATTGCTTGTAGATCTTCCTCTGTAAAGTGTCTGTTCATTTCCTTGGCCCATTTATTGATTGGGTTATTAGTGTTCTTGGTGTAAAGATTTTTGAGTACTTGGTAGATTCTGGAGATTAGTGCTCTGTCTGAAGTGTGTGTGGCAAAGATTTTCTCCCACTCTGAAGGCTCTCTCTTCACATTGCTGATTGTTTCCTTTGCTGAGAAAAAGCTTTTTAGTTTGACTCTATCCCAATCATTGATTCCTGCTTTTATTTCTTGCGCTTTGGGAGTCATGTTAAGGAAATCTGGTCCTAGGCCAATGTGATGAAGATTTGGACCTATTTTCTCTTCTATTAGGTGCAGAGTCTCTGGTCTAATTTCTAGGTCCTTGATCCATTTTGAGTTGAGTTTTGTACAGGGTGAGATATATGGGTTTAGTTTCATTTTGTTGCATATGGATTTCCAGTTTTCCCAGCACCAGAAAAGAGGCTGTCTTTTCTCCATTGTATGTTTTTGGCTCCTTTGTCAAGTATGAGATACCTGTATTTATGTGGGGTTGTCTCTGTGTCCTCTATTCTGTACCATTGATCTATCTGTCTATTTTGGTGCAAATACCATGCTGTTTTTGTTACTATTGCTCTGTAGTATATTTGAAGGTCTGGTATTGTGATACCCCCTGCTTTGCTCTTCTTGCTAGGGATTGCTTTAACTATTCTGGGTCTCTTATTCCTCCAAATGAATTTCATGATTGCTTGCTCTATTTCTATGAGGTCCATCATTGGGATTTTAATTGGAATTGCATTGAATTTGCATAGTGCTTTTGGAAGTATGGCCATTTTGACACTATTAATTCTGCCTATCCAAGAACATGGGAGATCTTTCCATCTTCTCAGATTCTCTTTCACTTCTTTCTTTAGTGTTCTGTAGTTCTCATTGTAGAGGTCTTTCACTTCTTTTGTTAGATCGATTCCCAAGTATTTTATTTTATTTGAGGTTATTGTGAATGGGGTAGTTTTCCTAATTTGTCTCTCAGAGGATGCATCACTTACAAATAAAAATGCATTAGATTTATGAGCATTAATTTTATATCCTGCTACTTTACTGAATTCATTTATGAGTTCCAGAAGTTTAAAATCTTTGAAAGTGCAACAATTTCACAAAAGTATATCTCAATTCCAGTATCCTTTAATTAGTATTGTCTGTTCTTCTTTGAACCCTTGATACATTCAAATTCAAATTTTAACAGAGGAATATTTTAAAAGTTATTGTTAACATACTATTGTATAATCTCTTTAAACTTTGTTTCTTTCTCCTGGGTTTCGTCATAGTATTCAACATTCTGTCTTTTCCATCTAACTTCTAAGAAATTCTTTAACATTGTTTACTTTATTATTTTCATTGTATTTAATGCTTACTCTGATGGTCTTGTTTTTGTGGTTTCATTTAAACAACCAAAATTTCTCTTTTCTAATCTGAAAGTTCTAAGTTTGCATTGAATTCTGAGAACTTGAGAAAGACATTTTCTAAAAGTTTTTTATGTTGACACTATTTAAAATTGTTCTCAAGAGTGGTTTCTTTCCTTTAAACATATCATTTTCACATACTCATGAGCTTTTTTTTCTTATTACTGATTTCATTTTGATTCCCTGGTATTCACATTTGAGTTGAATTCTTTTTACATCTTTCAAACTTAGGCAAATGAAGAAGCAAAAAGTCTTAGATTTTCTCTGGTTTATCAGTATAATATATCCAGCAGTTTGAAGAGAAAAGAGTGTTAGCTCAAGATCAGTGTGATCCATATAGAAAGTGTCCTCTCCTGCCTTAGCTTTGCCCTACACCCGTGTGTTTAGTATCGTTTATTTGCTTTGGTAGGTGTCCCTTCCATGGTAGTTATCTTAGCACCGGTTTTAGCAGTTCAGCAGTGCCCTTTTTTGCCTGTGTCAGCAGGCAAATTGTAAACCAGGGGCAATTGCAAATTTGCATTCTCTATAGAGTTCAGCTCCTTGCACCTGGCTCTCTTGCTAGAGTAACCAACTGGTTCATCTCTAGGCTACTTCTGATGTACTATGATTCATCAGTGCTTTCTATCTTTATACCTCTAGTGTAGGTCTACTAGAGACACTTCCTTCCTTAATTCTACAAAGTGCCTCTTCCTTCTACAGAGGGGGCATTACTGTTCTGTCTCAAATTTTCTAAACCTGACAATGTCTACACTATTTTGCAGGGAAAAAAGTTAGAAGGTATTTTTCACTTTCCAGAACACAGGGCACACACACATGCACACATTCAACAATGAAATAGGAATCCAAGAGATGTTTGCATTGCTATTTCTCCTAGAAGACATCATGTAACAAAACAGAACAAATAAAATTAAAACAAACAAACAAAAACAAAGAACGTCTCCAAAATCTACTTCTCCCCCTTGGCCTCTAAGCATGCTTATAATGTCTGTTAGTAAACATAAATTCTTTCTTCAAAAGTGCAATTAGATTACTTTTTCAAGACGATTATGAAAAAATTATTAACTGTGTGGTTCTCTGGTTAGAGTGGGTAGGTTTCTGTGTGGGTGTGTGGTAGTGATAGTAAGCACCACGGTGATGGGCATGTGTACCCTGTCTTCCTGCAATATGAATTATAGGTACACCAACAACAGCTACTTAAGGCAGAAACTGCAAAATGTTCCAAGTAGTAGCGGAGCTACATACCAAAGTTGCTTGATGAAAGGCAGAATATTTACTAGGCTGTTTTGTACAGAGAAGCTGGCAAAATTTTAACTGAAACTTGACGGAAGCTTATAGTTTTAGCTGATCTGAGATCTCAGTAGCAGTTAATTAGGAGAAAGGAATGAAATTCAGGATGTAAATGGTGTACTCAAGAGATTTAAGGTGTTGTCAAATAGCCTGCTTATTAGGATTGCTCATCATGCTTTCTACGAGGACTTTTGGAAATTTCCAGCTGGAAATCTTAGTTTGTTATTACTTCTTAGAGTGATTTGTAGCTTTGAATAAATAACTATTTCTTGAATGATTCTTGTATAGTGTGTTTATGACAAACTCACAATTTCAATAGCTTGAATTGAAGGTTTTGCAGATACTGGCTTACATTGGCTTTATTAAAAACGTTTCTCTTCTCCAACTATTTTAGCAAAGGAAAAACTTGAACAAACAGGAAATAGGAAGTTGATCTTAGTGAACTTTTGTTAGCAAATTTTCACTCTACACAAAATTGGATGGCAATATAATCTACGAATCTGAATAACTTTAATTTAACAAAAATATTTTTCTTGCTTGTACTGATAACTTGTTTCCGCAGCATTGCACTAGCATATTGAAAAAGAAAACATCTTATTACATGCAAGTCCAGTGATGTGTAAATGCATTGGACAGCATTGGAGACTGACCCTACTTTCTTAATATTCAATTTTCTCTGCTACCAATCATGTCAGTTTTTTCTCCCTGCTTAAAATAAGAGAAGATAAAGAATTTTATTCTAAAATTTGGAAATTTGTTCTAAAATCTTTTATGAGATACTCTATTTTTTATCTTTTTATATACATAATCATGAAATTGTGACATCTTGAAGATCCAGTAAAAATCTTGGAATCACAAAGCTTTATTGAGTACTAGAATATTTTCAGAACTTGAGAGATATACAGCTTTATTATGCCTATCCAAGAATAGCATGTCATCAGAATATAATATTTACTCTTGATAGAGTAATTGTGAGAAGGCTTGATTTCTCTCCATCACACATTATGGTTTCATGGACTTTTATGATCATTTTAGACCAAAATGAAATCATTTGCTCAAAATAGTCCTGCCGTTTTATTCTTGAATGCTTAGACATTATTAGATCCTAAGATAGTATACTATGAAAAGCATTGTACTTAAAAATTAGACAAATCCATGACCAAATCTGATTTTACACCATGACAAATTTTGTAATTCTGGGTAAATTACTTAAATTTATTTAAATTCATCTTTCTTATGAGTAAATGAAAATAACAAATGCTTTTGAGTTTCATAGAGACTAAGTGAGGTACTTTGAAGGAAATTTTCCAGAATATAGCAGAAGGATAAAAATAGTAACTGTTATTATTATGCCTGTTTCACTTATGAGAATTTACATATTTAATTTATTTGCAACTGTAGTGTTTCCTGCATAACTGTGTGTGTGTGTGTGTGTGTGTGTGTGTGTGTGTGTGTTTAGGGAAAGGAACTTGGATGCTAGGTGGAAGATTAAACATGGAAAACTCAACTACTATAAAGATCCCATTGAAATGAAAATAAAACAAAAGGATAAAGCCATATTATGTTGTGAAGCAAAAATAAAGATATTTAATAGTGGACCAGAAAATTGGAATAAATCTGTGTGGTAAAACCAAATACATTTGGATTGATATGATACATGAATCAAGGAAAATTTCTTATAATTACTGATAATTTAAAGTTAATGTTTATTTATAATTTATAATTTTTGTTGTTTTTAGTTATACATGACAGTAGAATCTATTTTGATGTATTTATACAAGCATGGAATGTATCTTATTGTAATTATGATCCCAGTCTTGGGGATATACATGATGTTGAGATTCATTGTGGTATATTCCTATATATATACACAAGAAGGCTATGTCAGATTCATTTCACTGTCTTTTCTGTTCTCACCCCCCCTTCCTTCCTTTCATTCCCCTTTGTCTAATACATAAAAATCATATTTTTGATAATACACAAGTGTGGTACATTTATTATGTTAAATTTATTCTAATATTCTAAATTTGATTCCATATGTATTTTAATTTTACAGGATGAAAATGATGACTAGAAATTACCCATATGTCACATAACTAAATAAGGCAGAGTATGGATTGAAACTAGGGCTAAAGATCCTTTCACATATACATATTTGGTATAATTTTTGCACTTTATATATACATCACTATGTATACAAATACTACCTCTATTGTGTATTGCTATAAAGATGAACATAATTAATTCCCACAATATTTTCACATTTAGTTGGGCATGGTGGAGCACACCAGCAATCCTAGTGGTTCCACAAGCTGAGACAGGAGGATCAGGAGTTCAAAGCCAGTCTCAGCAATGTGAGGTGGTAAGCAACTCAGTGAGTCCAGTCTCTCAATAAAATACAAAATAGGATTGGAAATTTGGCTCAGTGGTTGAGTGCCCCTGAGTTCAATCGCCAGTACTCTCCCCCCAAAATAATATATATATACTACAAATGTATATATATATATATATATATATATATATATTTACATTATTTACATTACTTTATGTTATGATGTAGTGAATTTTAGTGCACTTAAAACAATTTACTTTTCTCTATGGTTCTATCATGAATTTTAGTAAAATCAGTAATGATCTTTAATGTTATTTTAATTTCATTACTTAATTGAACAGTGAATTAGTACATTTTATCTTTTATTATTAAATATTGTTTGGCTTCTTCTTTTTTGTAGCCATATTGATATTTATTTTCCAAGTGCACATATAGAAGACATACTCTTGGATTTCCTGAAATTTTTCCCCCCAGAGCCCTCAATACTGGGGCATTCAGTCCTCCTGTTACAGTCTAGTTTACTACTCAAATCCAGTGCCAGCTGCCAACCTTCTATATGTACATGGAATCTACTGTTGAAGGTTGTTAGGATTTCTTCTTTCTTGGTGTATGTGCATGTCATTTAGGATACTTTGAGAACACCCATGATAGGGTATATGGGAGAAAAACTTTACAAGTCCCTGTTATTTTTAAATGTCTTAATTATTCCTCTATTCTTAATTGATTAGCTGGCTTACACAGAATTGCACATGGAAATTTTTTTTCCCTAAAATTTCAGTCATTGCTCCATATTTTAGCTTTGCACGTTGCTTGTAAGAAGTTCAATCCAATTCCAGTGTGACTGCTAATCCTTGACATGCTAACCAATTTCCTGAAAACTTTTACTATCTTTATTTATCGCTGGTATTGAAAGTTCTGTGATGACCTGCCTAACTAAGAGGTTTTTTGTTTGTTTGCTGTTTTTCTTTTTAATTAACTTTACTATTCACTTAGGACCTATGTCTTTTATTTTGTGAAAAATTTTTACATTAATTCCTTGATAATTCTCTCCCCTCTTTAACTCTATTGCCTCTCCCTACCTCACCTTTTTGTTGATTTTTGTAGCTCCTATGGATAGGACACTGAACTTTCTGGACTAATGTTCTAATGTTTTTATATCTCTTTTTTCTTCTGTTATGCCTGTACTATTAGGAGAATTTTTTAAATTTATCTTCAAAAACAATTTTTGAATGAAGTAATTATATTTTATTTAAGAATACTTTCTTGCTCTTTATTGTCCATTTTTCACTAAATGCCTTGTTTTTCATGTGTGGGGAATATTTTCTCTTCGTTCTCAGGTTATTGAGCTTTTTTTTTCCTCTTCAGTTATCACTTTAGTACATATTTACTTTACCCTCTGTATTGCTGATGGAATACGGGACCAGGACTTTTGTTTCTTCAGTAAACTGACTGAGAGGATCTGAGTGGTTTTGTTCCCTCAAAATTAAAAATTCTTTTGGTGAAACCTAATCCCCCATGTGATGGAAGTTAGATAAGGTGATCAGGTCAGAAGCTAGGAGCCTTTCTGAATTGGTTTAATGATCCTTTCACCCTCCTTTATGTGAGGACACAAGTAGAAACCATCTGTGAACTAGAAAATGATCCCTTACCAAACTCCAAACCTGCCAGCACATTGATTTTGGATGCCTCCGCCTACTGACTAGGAGAATAAATATTTTTTGTTCATAAGCCACTCAGTGTATGGTGTTTTGTTATTGCAGCCTGAATGCACTAAGACATTGTAATCCAACTCATATATCTGATTTTGTCATCATGAAGCAGTTGTGTCCATCTCTCATTGCACCATCCTTCTCTGACTTCTGAATCACAACAGAATTCTTTAATCAAATTTGCTTTTACTGTCCGTTCCCTCAGCCTCCACATTAGTCTACTTCTTTCTAAACCAATATAAGATAAAATGAAATATATACTTAACTACTTACTCCAGATCTTAAAGTTCTTCCCTCAACGCCTAAATATAAGTTCAGCAATTGTATAAATTAGAAGTGGACTGCAGGCCAATACTCACTGTAAATGATTTTTGAACTATTAAAACAATCTGGGTTGCCACGATACTTCACCCCTATTACTGAGGCACTTCTTGTGGGAGTGTTTGTCTATCCAGAGTCCTGCATCCTAAAGACTGAAAGTTCTGCCCAGGAAGACATTGTTGGTGTTGACCTCTGAAGGCAAGAACCAGGGCAAATACTGAGGTAATTCCACACTTTTTATAAAGAAAAGAGAACCCTTAACAGAAAAGGAATAATGGGAATCACACTTTAGGGCCCAACCTCCATAGTGAACAATACAAGATTTAGGCTTCTGAAGTAATTCATGCTTCCTGCTTGTTCACAATTTGTGATCTTCAAAGTGAAATCTACCAGTTAAAAATGTTCCATTTATTCCCAAGGCCTCAAATCAAACACACTACAAGAAGGGCTATGGGCAATGTGCACTTCACACATTAGCAGGGGAGCACAGCTGTGTGCACTAATTATGATAGACACCCATTCATCAGGGAACTGCAAACAATAATATAAAAACAAGAGCATGAAAAAGAAGCAGCAAGGTGAGTGAAAGACAATCATGGCCATACGGTAGTTAAGTAAGGAAATCGAAGATGATTTTAAAATCACTCATAACATCAACGTGTTTCAAAAAGGGATTGTCATTACAAAAGAGTATTTAAGACAACTAAATGGGACACCAAGAGATAAAAAAAAATAAATAAAGAGGAAAGAAATTCAGGGATTTAAAAGATAATTCTCTAAAATCAAACAACAAATACAGAAATAGAAAAATCACAGTGAACATGGATGAAACCAGATAGAAGTAAGTTTATAAATTTGCCCCCCAAGATAAAGTAAAACTGCAAAGATAAAAGACATGAGAGGAACTGAGGAAAAATTCTAAGATGCTCAAACCAATTCTTGCTCACACCTCTCATCAAACTTCCCCCTTCTACCTCATGATTCTTCTCTGTGCAGTCTCCTCTGGAGCACCTTCTTTTCTTGATTACCTTCCCATACAACCCCACATATTTCCCCAGCCTGGAAATCTAATATCCCTCATCTCGGATTTCAGCCATTCTTGTAACAAGTACTGCTGTTGATATAGATAATCCCTTTCCTTTGTCACATTTTCATTTTATTGTATTCAGTCTAATATTTGAATCAGAAATCTGATATATTGCAAACTGTGAAAATGTGGCATGTTAAAAAATTACTCAGTATCTTAATTTCCTCTAAGATAAAAATGAGATTAATAAAGATCACAAGAAACTTCTTGACATGTTTGGGTCTCCAGACTCTCTTCTCCATCATACCTCATTCTGCCAAACTCCTCCTGCTTCTTAAGTTCTACATCTTCCAGAACTTTGTGAGATTTTCTTTCATCTTAGAAATTTCTTTATCTTTAACCATGCTGAGTTCCAACTCAAGTATCATGCCTCAGACTTCTCTGCAAAGCCCATCCTAAAATTCACAACACCAGGGTTTGCTGATTCTCTTCCTATTACAATAGTAATGTGCATTTATTTTGATTAAAGATTTCATCATCCTTTATCCTTTCAGTGCTCTATATTGTTAATAATTTCTCATTTCCCAACAACCTACACATTTCTTAAAATAAATGAGTCATATGTTTAACTCCCTGTTTACAGAGAAGGTTCATGATATGTAGACGTTTGTTGGCTATATAAAGAATACATACTTCAATGCACTGTTTTCAGACTCCCATAGATTACATACATGAAAATCCTGGATGCATAGTTTACACTCAAGAATTACTAGTGTCATTTCAAGTTTCAGTAGTCAGGAGTTTCTAGAAAAATAGAATCTGTCTATCATCTATCTATTTATAGATAGATAGATTTTTTCATAATTTTTTTTAAATGTTGTGGGAACTGGTAATTTTGAAATATGTAGGGTAGGTCAGTAAGCTGGATATTCAGGCAGTAACTGATGCTGCAGGTCTTGAAGCAGAATTTCTTCTTTTCCAAGAAAACTTAGTTTTCATTCTCATGGTCTTCAGTTCATTGGATGAGGCCTACTCACATCATGGATTTTTAACTTCCTCTATTGGAGTAAGTCTTCTGATTGTACGTGTCAACCACATCTATAAGGTACCTTCATATCAAGACATGGATTAGAAGCAATAAGTAAACACTATAGCCTAGTCAAGTCAGCATATAAAGTTATAGCACATTGTTGTGTATATGAGGTGCTTCCTAAAAGCTCACTTGTAAGACAATGCATGAAAGATTATAGGTAAGACGCTTGGGTTATGAGACCCCTAACCTAATCCATGCATTAATCCTCTGATAGGGATAAGTGGGGGGTAACTATAGGCAGGTAGGGTGCAGCTGAGGGAGGTGGGTCACTAAGGGTGTGCATTTTGGGTGTATATTTTATTCTTGTTGAGTTGATCTCTCTCTCTCTCTCTGCTTCCTGGTGTTATATTCTCAGG
This sequence comes from Glaucomys volans, assembly GCA_020662805.1. NCBI lineage: Eukaryota > Metazoa > Chordata > Mammalia > Rodentia > Sciuridae > Glaucomys > Glaucomys volans. The sequence continues at coordinate 143,904 of JAJEJO010001562.1, forward strand.
TTTCCTCTGCCACACTCTTCCACCAGGATGCCCTGCCTCATCTCATACCTTGAGGAATGGAGCTGGCCATCTACTGACTGAGACCTCTGAAACTGTGAGTCCTCAAATAAAATTTTCCTCTTCTATATTGTTCTTGTCTCATCTTTGGGTCAAAATGTGAAAAAAAAAATGACTAAAACACACACCCTTTGACAGTATTCCTGTCTAATCAAGTCGAGGGCTGATTAGACACTTCCCATTTTAAACAGTATAAGCTAGTTTTAAAATGAGAAAAAAAAAACTGGTTATACTATATCCACTCCATGAAATCTGACATTAGGAAAAGTTGGTGGAAAAGTGGGTTATGGATTTGGATGAAGATCATAGAAAATATAACATTCATTTACATTCTGCCAGTGATGATTCTGGTTAGGAAGGCTCCAAGTGGTCAAGTAGGTTTGAGACAAAAGAAAATGTTTACCAACACAGGAGTTTCCAGCCCTTCACATACAATTAGACATATTACTCACTAACTTTAGACTACAAGTACCTTTAAAAAGCAAAACAAAACAAAACAAAACAAAACAAAACAAAACCTCTTCCTAAATAAAATCTAAGTTATCAGAACACTCTAATATGTCCCCTTCCTCAACTGAAAGTTCCCTGAACTTTCCAACATAATGTATTGCTTCTACAGAATACCCCTAGGGAAGTGCCATGGTTATTCTATTACCAATTTATCTACTTTTAAATATTTGGAGTCAAAGCTGCTGAGATTTATTACTAAAGAATCCTTTAGGTAGGTAAATAATACTAGAATAAAACACTGATTACAGCCATAAGCATTATAGTTTGTTTTCACCCTGGTAAAAGTCCTTCAACATAAATAGGTATACTATTGACACAGAAATTAAGTTTTAAGGTTTTCATGCAACTTTTAAGCATAAGTCAATTTATTTTAATTAAATATTATTTTAAATATGGGTATTCATTATCATGTTGGGAACAATTTCTTATTTTAACATCAAACCACAAAAGTATAGTACAACTATAGATTCTCATATTTTCTATAAATTAATACCAATACTCACAATGTGTATATAATTAATAAAGGAAAAGCAATGACATCCAATACTTTTTATCGATGATTAATTTATATCAAATATCAGGACAATTCATGCCTTTAAGCTTATTTCCAATACTTCTTGGCATTTTATAAATGGTATAGAAAACATACTTAAGAATGCAATTTGCTGAAATGTTTCAGCAAATGTTATTTGCTGAAATCAGTGTTGTCTTTGTTGAATCTAAATGATTCAGTCCTGAGATTAGTTGCCTCCTTCATTGGTTCCTTAACATCTAATGAGCAAATTTGATTTTTGGCCTTAACTTGAGAAGAGCTATATTTTCCTAGAATAAAGAAAGGAAAAATATAATGGTATTTCCACTTCATTTTTCCCTTTCAGTTTTACACTGGCAATTCTATGTTTCTACCATGTGTTTGCTTTAGGAAAGAAACATTTTTGCAGTGTTTTTGATCACATGCTATGTACTTTTTAGAGTTTGTGGGGGAACATCAGTGAAGTACTCCTACTGGCTTGCATACCCAAAGTGTAGTTCTGCAACTTAAGCCACAGTTTTACCTTTGATTTATGTTTTATTGCCTCCTGTCCAGAGATCATTTTTAATGCATTCTACATACAAGCATTGTCCCAGGGAATTTACATATACTTCTCTTAGAATTTAGACAATAAATTTATTTGGTAGCTATTATTTTCCATTTGAAAGGAGAAGGAAAAGAGGGTCAGTATATTTAATTGATATGTTTTCATTCACATATCTAAGATAGCATAACGAAGCCTTCCTGACTTCAGGAAGTTCATGGTAATAATATTTCTAATCATTTTCCAGAGGAGTCTTCCCAATTATCTAAGCCCTGTCCCATCAGCTTATTGGTTGAGACCAGTCTAATTTTGAAAATTATAAGAAAAAAACAGATTTATTCTTTTTTTCTCTTTCTCTTTATGAAGATAAGATTTTTACAAAGAGAGGAGTTGGGCTTTTATTATGGTAGTAGGATATATTTAGGGTCCATTAACCTCTTCCTTAGCAACTTGTGCTGTATCATTAATGACCTAATTTTAGCCTTTCACTTTCTCTGTAGTAACAATTTCCAAATTAAAGGAAAATTCTAAATTGGTAGTTGCAGAGCTGACTCAACAATAATTTTAATTGCTGCTCAAATGAGTGAATTTTATCCCCCTTCCAATATTTTTATTCCCCTTCCCCAATATCTGCTACTACTTTCATTCTAGTTTCCAGAGTTCTTAAATTTAACTTATCCTAATTTTGTCAAAGTGGGACAAACGAATACATTAACACAATAATTTTCATTAACCTTCATGTTTTAAAATATATCAGTAACAATATTATAAGGTAAGATATTTTGAGAAATAATGAAATATGCTCATTTAGAAAATCTTTCTACTAATCATTACTTATTTTTATTACTATTTTTTCAAATTATTTTGTAGCAAGGAGAAAAAAGTAATTATTTTCTTTAATCTTTCAAATATTTCCCTGTATTCCCCTAAATATCTCATAATAACTTAAAATTATGTTGAAATTTGTGACTAATTGTATCCTAGAGAATTACAACACAAATCATGGTTTTCACTTCCATTCTGAGGACCTTACACCATGATGTGTTTTCTCTGCCTCTCTCCTCCTAATACACAATAATTTGAGAAATCCTATGTTCCCATTAATTTGACTATAAGGTGAAGGAGGTCCATCAGAACTCAATCATATTTGAATGGCTAATAAATGTTGATAGCATTAAACAATGATGTTTCAGGACTCTTCTGTCTCCATCATATGGCCTACTCTATTCTGTGTAATACACCAAGGCTATCTTGAAGCTCTTAGCTACAAATTCCTTTGTTCATAGATCATTGTAATTTTTGTGATTTTATGTAATACTGGATTTTGCTGGCTAATTTTTTCCCCTCATGATCCCTAAATAAGCTTGATTCTTGTTCAGGACACAAATTCAAAATGACAATATAAAAATAGAAGCTAAGCATGGTGGCAGACACCTGTAATCCCTGCTACTTGTGAGGTTGAGTAGGAAAATAATAAGTTTGAGATCAGACTGAGCAATTTAGAGAGACTGGGGCTCAAAATCAGAAAAAAAAACAAACTAACTAAATACTAATAAGATCTAGGCATATAGTTCAGTGATAAGAGTGCCACTGGTTTCAACACTAGTGCTAAATGTGTGTGTGTGGTGTGTATGTGTGTGTGTGATAGTATGATCTCAAAGTGTATTCCATATACAGTGATGGAGGGTCAATTGTGTTTTAAAAAAATCTTAATAGCACTCACAGATGAAATATATATCATATATAATGAGTAATTAGAAAATAAGTGTCTTGATATATACTTATAATTCCATGACATGAAGAATTACATTCCCAAAATAAAAAGTATGGTAAAGATAGATAAAAAACTAAAAAGAAACATGCCTTCATACAAAAAAAACATGATTGCCTTATCCATCTATAATTATAATTATACACACTTTTGCATTGGTGTCCTTTATAGAAAATGTAAGGTAAGTGTTATACATCAGTGCAATATAACAAGACAGATACTGCTTTCTGACTTACTTCATGAACTTACAGAGACTTTTGTATTGCCTTTTTCTTCAGTTAAGTGCTATTAAGATTTTTACCACTCTTAGCCCCCCTCTGTTTCTGTATATAGAGTATACTTTGAGCTCATACATTTAAATAAAAAAATGTATGAGATGCTGAAGTTAAGGAACAATTACACATTTCAAATTTTCACTTAGCCCACTACTGCTCTATAAAATACACAACCAAATTCTGAAGCATTCCCAGGAATATAGAGGCCATCTCATGAATGTCCTCTCCCAACCTCATGGATCACCTGGTAGGTACACAGAATTGGATTGAGTTTTATTCCAACCCCATAGTCTATTAGTAGGACACTGGGCCTCAGGCTCTTCATCTGTAAAATGAGGATGTGAGTAGTAACAACATCACATCACTGTTGCTAGGAATAAAAGCATTAAAATAATTTCCAAAGGACATAGAACAATGTCTGGTACATAATAAAGACTAAGTAATTTGGTTTTTTCTTAATAAAAATGCTCATATTTCAACTACTAATCACAGACATTTTATATCTCCTAAATACTATATGAATGAGTCCCTGGCAAGCAAAAATAATCATTTTAACCAAAATATACTCTTTTAATCCACAAGGAAAGGCATTTAATTTCCTCAAAACTTCTGTGCCCACATAAAGTAAAACTGCATGGCAGTTTTCACATGGGGGCCATAGTGCCCCTGCTGTGGAGGAACTCCTCAGGTTCTCACTGCTCTGTTAATTCCTTCATGGGCTGGTATTTGTCTCTGAAGATGGAGCCTTAATGAAAGTCTTGCATCCATTCTTAGTTTCCCACACCAGTTCTAGCCTATGTTAGATATCTTGATTCTTGTACCATTTTGCTGTTCAGATTTTGTGGTTCCAATCAGTCCTGCTACCACTTATACACTCACTCCCACAGATCTACTTGCATGTTTTTAGATCATACCATTCCCCCTTCCTCCCAGCTTTTTCATTGCTACATTTTGTCACTAATGTAGGTTTTTGGTAGGAGTACTTTGCCTCAAATTTTTAAATCCATTATTCTCTTTTTGAGACAAAGAAGGAAAAGAAAGGTAAAACCAAGTATAACACTGAGTACATATATTTGATTTCATCCGTGTGTTCTTGTCTCCCTATGGTGTTGCTGTGCCAGAGCCTTCCCTTGCTTTTAGTGTAGTTTTCAATTTCCTCTCTGATTGGGAAGCCAACCCGGAGAAGCAGCTATTTGTCCTGTAGAAGCCCTCATACCACACCTTTTCTCTGATTCATTGCCTCTTATGTTTCAAAGAAAACAGAGTTGATCTTGACTTCTCTTTCATAGCTATCATGTGTGCAAACTTTGAAGGTCTAACTAAAATAAATGGCAGAAAAAATAAGCAAATAAATTTAAATTGTATAATAAAAATTAAAATAATTAGTTTTTATTCTCTACCTCAGTGAAGGCATGTAAAAAATCAAGAAAAACATAAGGAATTTTAACTTTTACCTGCTGATAATATGATGAAAATGGTCATTGCTTACATGAGTCATGACCTCCATAATAAATATGTAAATGAATAAAGCTGAACAGACAAAAGAAATGCATTTCCTTGAGAGAGCACATATTTCATGTTCTGGTTTAGACATTAGCTATCTCCCAAAAGCTCAGGTGAGAGACAACGCAAAAAAGTTTAGAGGTGAAATGATTGGGTTGTGAGAACCCTAACCTTAATTAGTGCATTAATCCACTGATAGGGACTAACTGGATAGTAAATGTAGGCAGGTAGGGCTGGAGGAGGGCATGATTTTGGGGATTACATTTCCTCCATGATTAGGGGAGGTCTCACTTGTCCTTTCCTGGAGTTATGTCCTGAGCTGCTTTCCTCTGCTGTACCCCACCATCTTGATGTTCTATCTCATCCTAAACCTACAGAAATGAAGCCAGCTCTCTATGAAATGAGACTTCTGAAACCTTGAACCCCAATATAAACTTTTCCTCCTCTGAAATTGTTGGTGCTAGGTCTTTTGGCTTCAGCAATGGAAAATCTTACAAACTTGTTCACAAATACACATATTTCTCCACATGCCAATGTTTACATTTATTTGTTGTATGAGTTGGAGTGCTAGTCAACTTCTTGTCACTGTGACCAAAATACCTGACAAGAATAACTTAAGAGAGGAAAAGTTTATTTTGGGTTCATGGTTTCAGAGGTTCAGTCCATGGTTCCTGATTCCATTGCTGTGGAACTGAGGTGAGGCAGAACATCATGGTGGTGGGGTATGGTGGAGGAAAATTGCTTTGTTTGTGGCAGTTGGGTAGCACAGAGAGATGGGAAGTCAGGGACAAGACATCAAGGAATGCCCCCAGTGACTACTCCCTCCAACCATGCCCCATCTGCCTACAGTTAGCACTGAGTTGTCCATTCAAATTATTAATCTATCAATCTACTGATGAGGTTACAATTCTCATAATCCAATCATTTCACCTCTGAACATTCATGATTTGACTAACATATAAACTTTTGGGGGAGCAATTCATATTCAATCCATAGTAATTGGGTTGCTGACTTGTGTACTTTAAGTACCTATAACAAAATTCCATAAAATAGGTATCTTATAAATGACAGAAATTTTTTTTTTTTCTCACAGATCTGGGGACTAAGAAGTCTAAGACCAATGCTGGAAGATGTAGTGTATTATCAGAGCCTACCTTCTCATAGGTGGACACTTCTCACTGTGTCTTCCCATGGTTGAAGGTGCTTTCTTCGATCCCATTTATAAGGACACTGTGTTAATTAGCTTTCTATTACTGTTACAGAATGCTTGAAAAATAACCTTATAAAAATAAATGTTTATTATGGCACACAGTTTTAGAGCATTCATATAATGATTTATTGATCCCATTGCTTTGAACCTGTGGTAATGCATGATATCACAACAGCAGGACCATGTGATCAAACAAAGTCACTTACTTTATGGATGAGAATGAGAAAGAGGAAAATATGGGCTTTGATTATCCCCTTTAAAGGCATGCATCCAGTGACCTGAAGACTTCACACTAGGCCTCACCTCTTTAGGTTCCATTAGTTCCCAATAGACCATACTGGGGTTCAAGTCTTTATAACATGAACCTTTGGGGGGACATTTAGCATCAAACCACAGCCCCATTCATAAGGCTCAGCCCTCATGACTTAGTTACCTCACAAAGGTCCCCCTTCCTCATAGTATCACATTTGCGATTAGGTTTCAACATAGGAATTTGGGGTACATAAACATTCAGACAATAGCACATACCTATAGTTTCATGTATTAATTATTACTGGTAAATGTTTAACCAAATTCTAATTTTGAGCTTCTTATCGCTATTATAGGAAAGCTCATCATCTGAGAGATTGAGAATGAGATCCTATAATGCCATGAAGTTCAAGTGACTAAAATGTCCATCCACCTTATATTTCCCATGAGAGTGGATATTCAAAGAACTTAAGGGCTGTGAATCTTCAACTTTTGAACACCACTTAAAGGATGTGAGGCACAACAGAGACACACTGGGCTCAAAGCCTCCTCTTCCATTTCTTATTGTTGTCTATAAACTTAGGATTTCTTCCACACTTCTTGGATGCACTCTGTAGATGCAGAACTCACATATGAGGGACTTTACAATCTAAGAAGACTCACTGCCACTTCGAGAGACAAATGAAACCCAGAGTATGGCAAGAAATCTATTTTATTTGCTGTATCGCAATTTAATCTTCAGCTCTAATAGTTCATTTGCTAATCCTACTTGACTAAATTCTTGCAGAGGTCTTTAATCTGTAATGATATTTATATCAGTGCCCACAAGGAGTACTATAGTTAATGGTGTGTTGTCATTTCCATTATAAACTCCTGATTGCATGAGTAACAGGAGAACCAAGAACCTGTGACTTTCCTGGCTGAGGGCACATTTCAATGGTCTTCTAAATTACAGTATTAGCCAAAGCACTTTAGTCAGGCAGTATTTTCAGGCAATTTAAGAAATAGCATTAAAAAGGAAAAAGAAACAAAATTTCTATTCATGATCTTAACAATCAAATATCTGTAATTCAAATTTGTTCTTTTTTAAAAATTTAACATGCTAAACATAGATTTATGAATAATAAACATAAATAGTCCCAAAGAAAATTTTATATCATCATTGCATTACTGAGACATTTTCTTTACTATTTGCCTTCAATTAAAAACAAAATAAATTTACAAGTTTTAGAAAACTTTCAGGTTTATGCTTTACTCAAAAGTAAGCAATCTACTATAATATTTAAAGAGGCAGAAGGAACTGATAATTAAAATGTTATTAAAATGGATAAATATAAGCGTGATATTATTTTCACCTAATAAATTATATAGTTGAGTTGCCTTTATGTTACAGTCCTTGCTCAGTGGCAGAGATTACAGAACCAATGCTTCCAATCTCTTCTGGATGAAGCTACTGTGGTTTCTGTGAGATGATAGAGAATAGCATTGCATAAGAAAATGTTGAATATTCCCCAATGAACCAGCAATAGGAAAAAATAAATAAATAAGTAGCAAAAAGAACTGAATAGCCTGAACTTTTAATTTTCAGGTGCTGTAAAACCTATGACATAGGAAATATAATATGGGTAATTTTCAAAGGTGAATGTATTTCTTCACACAATTTTAGCGTAGGACAAAGAACAAGATGCTGAGGCTCTTGGTTCATTGCAACAATTCTCCTGTTCAGCCCTTCTAAGTCAATGTGTCTGAGAGTACCCATGAAGGGAGAAAGGAAAAGAACTAACTGCTTTGAAAAACATGCAGAGCTTATATAAATGAATTGTTAATAAACTGTTTCATTTATTTCTAAGTCTGAAAACAAAGACATCTAAAAATAAAAATGTTGGTCACTTTTGTCATTTGGGGGAGAAATTTGTTATATATCTTCCTGTATGTAAAGAGAACACATTAAATGCCATTTAAACTGCCATAAATACCCAAAATCAGCTACTTTATTCTAAAAAATGAAAAGGAAATCATTGGATGAAACACAGTGAATTATAGGAAAATACTTTGAATTCTACATTTCCAGTTGCTGGGTTCTAGTGACTATGAAGTAGTTTGTGGTATCCCTCTGAACACACCTGGTCTGTCTTTCTCAGTTGTTAAAAGGGAGTTAAAACTCTGTCTCTGGAGAGTAAGTGACAAAGGCCTGTATTTATTTTTATTGTTTATTTTAAATAAATTATTTTAGAGGCAGGATAGACAAAGGCCAATATGTAATGCAATCCCATGTTTGTTTACAGAGAAGGAACAGAAGGGAGAAGCAAAGAAAGTCTGATTGAAATGCAATACAAATGCATACTTGATGGCATCATTGCCTAGCAGAAGGTAAAGAATATACCAGAAGCTACAGTTTTCTACCTACTCTTTAAAAAGGCAGGTCCAGTGAGAACAATCATCTTTTGCTCTTCATGCTTCAGGTCAAAGTCAGTTGCCTTGATTAGGCACAGGTTCTCAGTCCCACTTGGGACAAAGGGCAAATGAATTCAAGCTTGTCCCTTCCATAGGGGAACCACATGAAGGAAAACAGTTTTAGTTCCACTATCTACCAACTGGACTTTAAATGGGCGTTTAGGATTCCTGAAAGGAAAAAAGATAGGGTAGTACAGAGAAATAACAGCAGTCTTGAGGCCTACACTTTTACTTTTTTTGATAAAATTCTCAAAAGGGCAGGTGGGAGAAGACTATTGGGCAGAAATAGGTCACAACATGCATTCCATAATCTTCTCTGGTATCTGTACATGAGGAGCCTGCTTACTAAGCAACATCACAGGCAAGGACTACTAGCTAGAGGAAAACAGCTTTTATGAGGGATGAGAGGAGAGATATCAGCACGACATACCTAGCTAAACACTTCACTTGAACTAATGAGGAGAAAAAAGGCCCTGCTCAGTTGTCTTGCTCTGCCTAGTTTTCCTGCAGCCTACTTCTTAATGGTGTCCTAAGCAGCTTATTTTGTTTAATTATCTAGTTCCATTACAAAGTGGGATGACTTTGCTCAAAATTGCACTTAAATATTACCTTCGGTAGTGTTATTTACTGTGTTCACGGATGAGTTTGCTTTGTAGGATTTATAATATTCATAAAGAATGATGTATGCTTGTTTGAATTTAATTTAGACTGAAGGAATAGATAAAAGGGGAAGTTGACAAAACCCACAGGATAGCATTAAGAAAATGAGGCAGAATAATGCAGCTGAAGAAATGCAAATCTTTAATGTCCATTAATACTGTTAATAGAGAAGTAGAAGGAGAGCATCAACTTCCTGACTAGGTATTCTTAGACTTCGCAGACTCTGAAAAGTGTTTTCTACTGTTTTAGTTGGTTTGTGCTGCTGTGAGAAGCTATCATAGATAGGTTAGCTTATAAACAATGGGAATTAATTTATCAAATTCTCGAGGTTAGAAGTCTGAAATCAAACTGGGTTCTGCTGAGACCCTCTTCTGGGTTGCAGAATGTTGAACTTTTTTGTGTCCTCACATGGCAAAAAGTGAGAGAGAGCTATTTGGCATTCCTTTTATAGGGCTGCACCCTCATGGCACATTGTATCACCCCAAATCCTCACCTCCTAATTCCATTGCATTGGGGAGTAAGATTTTGACATATGATTTTTAGGGAGATACAAACATATAGGCCAAAGTATAAATATTCATTAAATAAAATTAGTTTGTTCCAATTGCTGTATAAAGAACAAAGTTAGAGCTTTTCTTCTGTGAGTGAGTGATAATTGATCTGATATGGCTAGTGGCAGACCTTGCAGCAGATTATTTGATTGAAGGTCTGGGTCACAGAGATATTTAAGCGACTGAGTTTTTCTTGTTTAAATAATTATAAAATTTATGATGATGTTTCAAAGAAAATTTACACTAAATATTAAAAGATTCTTAGCAGAAAATAGCATAAATCATTAACAGCTCAATCTGACTGTGGTGAAATCTTTGGGTCTGTTTGTATAAGGATACTTTATCACTTTGTAATGGAGTTTTTCTTTAGAAAATGGGATGTCATTGGAAAAGACAATAAGTAATTCTTCTGAACAAAGGAAATGTAATCTCTTGTATTCACACTAATACTAAAATAAATGCAAGCATTAAAATAGGCACATAAGAAGACACTGGAACTCCTTCAATTTAGAAAGGTCCTGTTCTTTAAATACAGCTGAGAGAGAATGATCTATCTTATTTGCCTGAGAGTCAAGTCAACCAAATATGTCAAATACCCAAATTGTAAAAAAGCAATATAGCAATGAAAAAGTTCAAAAGTAATAGACAAGTAGGCATCACCTTAAGTTCACCATTTAATTGGGGACAGGGAGCATATGCACATGGAAATACACTCCAGAATTATTGCATCTCTTTACTGACACAGAAACCCAGTACATATGTGCTAATGGGATAATTAAGTGGCCTTCTCAAGCTGCTTACCAACTTCCTAACTTCTGAAGAGTGGTTTTGTTAAGTGCCTTTGACATTAAAACAGACTGGTTCAATAAGAAATTGCTCAGCTGAATCTGATTTCTGTTTGTTTCCATTTTTTTTTCAGTCAACTATTAGCACATTTAGGTAATATTATTCTATTACCAGATTAAGTCTTCGCTAACCCTAAAGACACCTATTTCTCTGCTCTTGCATTGTGAGTAATGTTGGCAAAAGTATTTTTGTAGCTTTCCTCATAATTTTTTGGTGAAAATAATTAATGTCACTTGTACTGTCAACACACAGTATGCAAAAACAGAGTATCTGTTTCATCTTCCACCCAGCCCATCAGCTGCACTTGTGATATATCTGGTTCCAGAATGAACCCGAAGTAAAACTGCCTCCAAAAGTAAAAATTATATTTAGCAGCTTATTGATATGAAGCAATTTTTTTTCTTGTCAGATCATCTTCTCCTTTACACTAATGTATAAATAATTGAGAACTAGTTCAAGCTGTTTCTCAACTGGATTGACTAAACAATATTATTAGGTATTCAACTAAGTCCAACTCCCACAGGCAAATAAGTTTGAGAACAACTGTTGATCATTTCTTCCTTTTGGAGAGTCACAATGCACATTACTAGCACACCGTAGGCACTGAACAATCCTGCCATAAAAAAAAATTGTTTATATTCAGTTATCTCAGTGTTTTTCCAAATGTACATTTTTATTTTCAAATTTTCCATTATATTACGGAATTGATCTAGGAATACAGAAAGTGAAATACTGGAATTACATATAACCCTTCCTTGGAATAGAAGGTGAACTTTAAAGTTTTGGCCTATGGAAGAGAAGAATAGAAAAAGGGCAAGAGAAGAAAGGGCATTAGTCCCCGTGTATTTCAGATTGCTATGAAAGGATGTCAGAAACTCAGTATATTTTAAAGAATAGAGACTTTTTTCTTCCAGTTCTGGATGCTGTAAAATTCATCGTGAAGGATCTGGTATCTCATGCATATCTTTGGGTCATATCATCCACTGAGGAAAAAGGAAAATCAAAAGGGTGCACATGAGAGGGCAAGAGAGCAAGTTGGATGGCAAACTCATTTTTAAAATAACAGGAGCTAATTTACTCCCATGACAGTGGCGTTAATCTGTATGTGATGGCAATTACCTGACGATGTAATCAACTCATAAGGATCCTACTTCTCAACACTATTCCATTAAGGATTCAGCTTGGAACCCAGGAGCTTCAGGATATGCACTCAACAAATTCAACAACAGCTGTAGCAAACAGGGCACTATCATCACTGCTTCTGCCTCAGTGTGGACAAACTGCCTTTTGTCATTCCATTTAACCCAGAAATCAACCAGGTTGTCATTACAGAAGGACATCTCAAGATACAAAAATGTCTTTGGTGAATTCTCTGGTGTAAAGGTGGGAAAAATGTTAATATCAAGAAGCTATTAATGATTCTTTAAACACAGTGTCTCTCATAAAAAAAGACAAATATCTCTACCCTGGATGCAGTTGAAAGGGGAATAAGTGTGGCCAAATGAGAAGGACCTTTGGATTTTAGATGTGTGCAAAACTGTTTAAATTCTGGCTGTCATTCCCTAAACCTCAAATTCCTCCTCCCATTCCTCCCACTTTTTCTTGTATAGAACTGATAAATAAATGTATGAAAGGGTATATAGTTTATGGTAAATAAGTGTCATGTGTTATTATTTTATATATTTTAGATCTAAACCCTACTTTCTCTGGGAAAAATTATAGACTGGAGGTTGAAAAAAAGTCTTCAAAAAGATAGATGAAATTAATTCCAGAATGCAAAGGATGGAGTAAGAAATAGTTTATACACATAATTCAGATAAAGTAAAAATGATTATCTTATTTCTTACATCTGAAATAGCAGTTTAGAATTAGCTACAAAATGGCATAGCTAGCCGTATGGCGCTTGCTGACTAAAAAAAAAAAAAAAAAAAAAAAAAAAAAAGATTACACTGGAAGGTATCACAGTGATCTGGAATGGGACAATTTGTTTTGACATGAAGTTGTCATGTGATTCATCATGATGAAAAGATTTAAGACATCTCATTCATTGCTGAGGATACAGAATGGCAATACTGATTGAGAAGTTGACATTTCAATAAAATATGTTCAGTTGACAGTGAAGGCTACAGGGTCACGTGAGCACACGTGTGATGTATGTGTATGTGCATTCCAAAGGTAAAGCAGGCATCTAGTATGGTAGAGCACATTGGAGAAAACAACAGAGAAATATCCATTGGTGGGAACTCATTTAAACAAAACTGGACACTTTTTTCTTCCACCAAACTACTCTGCAAATAATGGTAAGGATATGAAACAGGCATGTGTGTGCGAAGTTCTTTTTTTTTGAGGGAGAGGTACCAGGGATTGAACCCAGGAGTGCTTTACTACTGAGCCACATCCCCAGCCCTTTTAATTTTTTTTCCCTTTGGGACAGGGTCTTGCTAAGTTGCCTCACTTGTGATCCAACTGGCTTAGCCTACAGAGCTGTTGGGATTATAGGCATTTGCCACCGTGCCTGGTTCAAAGATCTTATTTTTGAATTAGGATATTTTGGTTTTGACATAAAGATTTAAGGTAAAATGTTGTTCATCAAATTCCATGTATAAAATGCATAAACAGCACTCTCCCTGTTTAATAACTTTTATGAAAACTCTTTCAAAAGCAATTTCAGCATTATCATTTATAGGTTACATTAAAATATAACTGGAGTCCTCCTTAAACTTTAGGAAGTTATGTCAAAATTGGAATTCCGAGTCACTGTTTAAGTCAGTGGAAATTAAGGTCCTGTCTCATTCAGATGAAGCAGCAGCCTCAATTACTTAATGATTTACAGAGAAATGTATATGCAAGAAGTTTGTTTGGAGGACAGTTGACCAAAATCACTAACAGTAAATCAAAGGAAAGGGATGTTTTACAGATTTGCAATTTAGATGTGATGGCTTCAATTAACATTGTCTCACCTACAACTAATTTTTGTGAGACTCACAAAAGAAAAATGTTTCTTCCAACTACAGAAAATCTACTGGCCACATTAAGATCTATGATAAAATTAATGGAGCTGCCCGATCTATGACAAGTCAAAGGATTTGCTATATTACACAGCAGATTCACGAGAGAATCAGAATATTCAGAAAGAAGGAATGAATCTCCTCATTATACACTTAAGAGAATTATAAAGGAGAAATTACTGAGGTGCTAAGATTGGAACTTCAATCTCGGTTCTCAAACACTTCTACAGAAAGAATTCAAAACTTTTCATGTTCAACCCAGATCTTTTTCTACCCAACCCCCCTTAAAACCTTAATGACAAATGTGCACTGATTTCAATTAACTTGCACATCCCCTTGGCAGTCCTTCTTTCCTGAAGTACTTGTCATCTCTTGCTTCTGAGATGTAATGAGACTGTTGCTATAGTTAGGACAGTGAACATATCTTAAATCTTAAATGCATTTTATGTTTGTATTAAAAACCCTGCAACATCCGATTGTCAATTCTTTGTGTGTTTTCGGAGGAAAATTTTGAGGTGGGGAAGAAGATATTTTTCTTTAAAGCAGGGATTATTTAGACTGAATAATTTATAAACAGATATGTTACATTCTCCTTTTAGCATCATCTTCCCTTTTTCTTACCGTCTTTATATTGTGAGCATATTGAGAGTTCCTGGAAGGAAGGATAAGTTCTATACTTTCATGAATGCCACCCAGTGCCTAAAGAATGTGTCACAACTAATTAAAATTTGAACACAAGTTTATTATTTGGTTGACTAACCCCATAACACTAAGTGTATATGTAAAGGTTTTGTCTCTTCATTTTTCAACATGCTTAAGCATGTTGTCATTTTGCTTATGTTCATTAAGGCAGTTTCTTTAATATGGATGACTTTTATAAAACATACACACACAGAAACACACATATATCCATGCTAAATTTAGAAGCAAAAAAGTCATAAACCATTTGCTTTACTGTCTTCAAAGATTGGAAAAGATAGAAATAATAACAACAGAAAGCAAATAGCTAAAATATTCTTCTCTGTACACGTGACAAAGAAATTTCTCAACTATACTATTGTTATCTAGACAAAAATAGTCCTCTTGGGAATCCAGGTGCAAGTAGTTTGACTAAGATTTCTTAGAAAACTAAGACAACTTCCATACCTTTTAAAACCATTCCACAGTGTAGTTTTCATTTTTCCACCACTGTTTCTGAGATTGTGCAGCTGCAGCTGGAAGCA
The DNA here is from genome assembly GCA_020662805.1 of Glaucomys volans. Classification (NCBI taxonomy): domain Eukaryota; kingdom Metazoa; phylum Chordata; class Mammalia; order Rodentia; family Sciuridae; genus Glaucomys; species Glaucomys volans. The sequence goes on from JAJEJO010001562.1 coordinate 159,297, forward strand.
TAACAATAGTTCAGCACACTGGCATCTATTTCCTGATTTAGAATCAACAGGGAAATAATTGTCAAGACTTGAAATGGAATGCATACAATAGTTATATATTTGACAATTAATATGAAGCTGTTTAATTCAAACACCTCGAGATAGTTGTTAAGCAAGCAATACTCAGTATTGCATTTGGAAATGGCTAAATTTAAATTTATATATTTTATGACTTGACTTTAATTTATGAGGAATATTTATTTCTTTTTTAATCATTAGGATTTCAGTACAAGAATATAGTTAAATAGATTTCTGTGAGATGCATATGTATATGTGTGTTGTGTATATGTAATTATGTAACAATTACAAATGGTCCATAGGCAAAGGTCCATTGCTCATTTTGTGCTCAAATTCATGAAATTTCTTTCCTTTATTAGCCATTGTAATAAGTATATGGGTGAACATAAAAACAAGAATAATTTAAAACAATGTTTTCTTTGAATACTCTGTAAGCCTTTTGAGATTTCATAAATGATTTAGGTATAGGCCTACATTCTCCCACACAAAATGGTGAAAAGAAAAGAGTAAGTGATTTCCTTTAAACTGTTCGAAAAGTAGACCAATTTTTATCAATATCTGCTCAAATTAAAACCAATTAACTCAAAAAGGGAATAATTTTTATCTTTAAAAAGTACTAGTAACGCATGCAAATATTTTCCCAGATTTATATATACTTAGGCAAACATAAAGTTGATATTTATTAAATACTTTAGGCTAGACTGTAATTATCTCCATGTGACCAATTAAAGTTGGTTTGATAGTATTCCTCTATTACTTTCTCTGTTTTATAAATGAGATAGATGAAACATACAGAGATGCATACAATTAATATGTGCTAGACTCAGAATCTAACCACATTTTCCATGTTCTTAGGCTACAAAAGTAGTAGTTTGAATATAAATAGGAATCAAACATGTTTTCAAAGTGTATGCTATTATTGAAGCATAACTTTCTTTAATGTATTTTTCCCATCCTTTAAAAGTCTGATGAGTTTAGAGCTCTTGTTGGTGTATCTTTTACCATATATCACTTCAAGTACTTTCAATAACTTTTTTGTTGTTTTCTACTTTTTATTGTTTATTTGCCCTTATTTCACTTGGGATCCATGCTATCTTATGACCAATGCTTAAGATATAGTCCCAATTTAAGATACTCAGTTAAATGAGAGGAGCTAGGAATAGAACAAAAATTATTATATCAGACTGCAGGTAGTGACATAACAGAAGCACACCTTGCATCACTGAGGACCAAGGAAGCACTTTCAGTAAAGATGACCATGAAATTGAATCTCTAATAGAATTAATTAGAACTCTCTGTAAAAATGAGATGGGCATTTGTAGTAGCAGACAACAGAACAAAGCATGGGAGAACATAATGGAGGTATGTGCAACACAGTGTAGCTATGGACTTGAGCAAGTAGGTGCAGTCTTGTAAGTGATTGCTACAAAGTGCATTTGTTCTAAGATTGTAGGGAGTCACTGAAATAGCTATATAATGTGTCTGATGTAAAAAGATCTGTTTTAGAAAATTAATAAAAGGTACTAATGTGCAGAATGGATTAAACAAATATGAAATAGGGAGAACGAACAGATAAATAAGCCTTTTTAATGGGAGAATAGAGAAAAACTGTTTGAGGATATTAATATAAGGAAGCAGGCATAATTGCTGAAAACCAGATGGCAGGAGTACAGACAGAACTCTGGGTTTACTTCTTATTTTCTGTGATTTGTGGCTACTTTAGAGGACCTAAACAGCAAATGGTAGGGTGTAGTGTTTGAATTAAAATTTTACAGAAGTACAAACGGACATTTAAAAATAATAAGAAAAAAGTTACGCATGTCTCTGTTTTCTCCCTTAGACATAAATATGATCCCATTTAAGAGAATGACTCATTGTTTAATGATGGAGTTTCTTTCAAGGACAGATATAAAATTGCATAGTAAGAAAAAGACAAGTTCAAAAGCAAAAATAAAATATTTTTATTTTTTTAATTCCACAGCTATATAAAATTATAAGATTTTTTCTTTTGATTTGATTAACTAATTGATGCTGAAAATAAAATAAAAAATAAGGTTTCAATAAAGAAGAACAAAATTATGTGATTTACAGGAAATGAATGGAACTAGGGAACATCATGCTAAGTGAAATAAAGCAGACTCAGAAAGTTAAGTGTTGTATGCTTTCTTTCATATGTGGAAAACTGAGAGAAAAAACATGAATTAAAAAGTGTTCTCAGGAAAATTAAAGGAAATCAGTGTAGATAAAGGAGACTGAAAGGAAGAAAGAGGGGGAAGGAAGGGGAAGTTCTGAGGACTGAAGTTTACCACATAATGATATATGTATGTAAGAATATATCAAACTGAATCCCACTATTACTTATAATTATAATTCACCAATTTAAAAAGGATAACTAAAACTTTAATATGTAATTTTCAATCCTGAATTATTTGATCATAAATTGATGCTGTTAATACTCCTATTTGCTATTATGCAGTTTCACACATTATTTAGCTACTTTATATTGTAGATAATAAAATGCAAAAAACTTTGTACTTTCCTTTGGGACAAAATGTATTCCTAAAGAAATGTAAATGGTACTTTAAGAATACTTCAGTGTATAGGAATAAGGGAAGTAACAAGATGGCACCTGAATATCAATTAGGTTTAGAAGCTTTTCATCCAGGTACTAGAGGGGCCATTAAATCTTCAGATCATGACTGATTTTTGCCATAACATGTAAGCTTCAATGGGAAGGAATTATGCACATCTCCTAAATGCCAGACTCATTGTTAAAGTAACCTCCTAACCTCCTAATAAAACCTGTCGTTCATTACTAAATAAGCCATATAACTTTCTCTTTCAAGAAAACCAGGTCATCTCCAGGTCTATTCTGTCTTTCCAAACACAGGTACTCACACATTCTACTGAAGTCTATTTGCTAGAACAGGAAACTCAATACAAATCCAACTCCCCTCTTTGAAGTAGGTCCGTAGTGTGATTTCATCAGGTAAGGAAAAACAGCTATAGTAATGCTTTCTTTTGGTGATTAATAATACAAAATTCATCTAGTATTAAATATATCATTTTCTTTATGAAAAATATATGTAAAAATTAAAAATATGCAGACTAAAAATAACTAGTTAAAATTTTAATTCTATAGAAGTGATTGAACTAATTTCCTGAAAACAACTCAACACAGTTAACTTAAAATACTTTATATATATATACACACAAATTATTAGTATGTGTATATTAATAATTAGTATGTATGTATATTTTATATATATACTATTTGCAGTATTATTGCCCTATTAAGGCAAGAAAGGGTTAATGAAAGTTTGGAACCTACAGGAGATAAGTGCTGAATCTTCACTTTTTTAGGTCAAGATAAAGCTTCTGAGAAAGAGATCTTAAAGAATAGACTACTATTTGAAAATTAACTTTGCACAGTCTCCAACAAACTACAAAGTTTATGCAAAATAAGAATACCGCAAATTCAGCATTAGTCAAATTACTCTATAATTAATGTTATCAGTCTTACCCAGAGTATAACCTATTGACCTTGCTTTCAAGATTTGTATTTTCATTTTGCAGTAACTCATACTATAGCGTTTTGATTCATATTTTATTTTGTAATATAATCCCTGATATTTAAATTACTGGTAATGTTGAGAGATTTAAAAGCCCCATTCTCATATTTTATGATGCTAAATTTGGTAAAGCTGTCTTCCGAGACTGGCATTTTTCAGAAATACAGGGGACAACTAAATATTGTGCTTGTCAATTTTGATTTTATTAAAGTGTACTTTAATAAAGTATTAAAGTGTACATTGACACTTCTTAAAACAGAGAAGTAGTTATACATTCATGGCTTTTTTTGAAAGGAAATCCTCGTTTAGTCTAATGCTATTCTCATTTAACATACCTTAGAAATCAAAATTACTCTTTGATTAAGGTATTAGTCTTTGAATAAATTATAGTTAACTGAATTATCTATATTTTTAACAATCGGGAATGAATTGATTGTATTTATTGACTATTATCAAACAACATCTAAAAAAGTGAAAATGTTTAAATGCATTGTATGAGTATTTTGTAATTAATTAGAAAAAAAATTATTCTAATGGAAAGCATAAAACGTTCACAGACATTCAAAACCAAGTATATGTTCAAGTCTTAGAGTGGTAAATGCAATCTCATTTGCTCCAGGACGATAATAGTTCTTTTAGATAAATGCTATTATTATGGTTTCTTTTTCTCTTTTGTTCTAAAAGAAAGGAAACAAACAAAGAAACCGCAGTTCCGAATGCACAATAAGAACAGAAACACAGACAGAGAATATAGAGAAAATAGAACAACTTTATTAAAGATTGCATGGGAAGCTAAAATGTAAGAATGAAGAAGTAAATGCTTTTGCTTACATTGACAGGTTTTCTGAGGCTACGCTGGATTTGGTCTCTTCTCATTCAAAACAGTAAGAAAGCTTAGAGTTATAAACATGCAAGGAAACAAACAACATCCTCTCAGCTATTAAAATGATATTTGGGTTCAAAAAAAGACTGTGGTATACATATATTTGTAGTTTCAAAACCAATTTATATTCTCAATTATGATTCAATGAAAAATATCTTATGTATAATTACCTAGAGTAAAAATATGAGGAGAATCTTAGAGAAAAAGATCTTTTAAATACATCTTTTTCTTATCTTAGAACTCACACACACATTAGGCATTCAATAATAAATGCCAGATTTTTCTCTAAAATTCCCTCATTCATTATTGTTTTTTGTTTTTATGATTAAAATTATTTTAAAAATTAATATTGTATCTTCATCTCATCTGCTATGTTCTCCTATTAGTGAGATAGGAAAAAAGACCAGTAATATTAAAAAGACCATTAATTATTAGTAATCATTTTAATAATTATACAGTAAAAACATAAATCATCTTCATCATCTCTCCTAATTTAGTGGTTTACTTCAAATTAAAAATGTTTTGACAATATAGAAAACAGAAGAGATGGGACATGATGTATGTTTCCTCAGCAATATGTACAACTAAGAATGAAGCTTATTGCCATTTTTTTCTGTCTGTGTGCATCACAAAGACGAAGAATAATGTACACTTTTAATAACACTATTTTTTCAGATGATAGATTGAGAACAATGAGTGCAGCATGACATTGTTAGATTTGGTTTTGTAATGCTTGCTAATTTATATAAATAGGTACTTTCTGTTTTCTACCTAACAAATAGAAAAGAAGCACCTCCAGTTTCTTTGCTAGGATATTTCCCAGGGTAAATGCAGGCTAACATGGATAAAGTTTGGGGCATTTCTTCTTATATTGTTTGGTAGGAATTAAAATTAGAGATAATTTAAGATGATTAGTACTTGGTGATTTATTTTCTAATATTCCCAGTTGCCACATGGGTCATGGTTAGAGTTGTAAGCTATGTTTCTTAACTGAGGAAGCAATTCCAATCATTGTCTCCTCTCATTTCCTTTTTCACCATAATCTCTTCATATTCATTCTGGTTCTTATCCTCATTTTCCCCATATTTTCACCCAAAGCATCCTAGTTTTCCATGCACAAGTGTTCTCAAATCCTCATCTATCATTCTAGGTTGCCCCTAGACTTAAGCATTATGTGAAACTTCTGAAAGCTGGTACAGTTTTCTCAAAATCTACATTTTGGATTCCCAGCATTTTTGTCTGGTGTAGAAAAAAAGCTTGATGGATAATGGGTGGTTTTACTCCAGATTTTTGTCTGCATAAGCCATGGAAGTTTAAGCAAAATGCCCTATGCTTTCATCTCTTGCACCCTTTAACTTTGGCTATACAATTTAATCATGCGTTGATCATTAGGCAAATTTCTCTTGTTCTTCCCACTTACTCTGGGCTGGTTAACTCTGAACTTGGGTCCTTGCTCTCCTTTGGGATCTACAATTTGAGGATTATATTTGTTTGGAGACTTCTTACTGGGTAATTGTTTGGAAGCCATTTTGGATTTCTGCAGTTTAGACTTCCTGCTTCTTTGTTTCAGCTTAACTTTCCAATTTTGGTATCTTCTGCTACCAGTAATGATAAACTCCTAAGTTCAACAATAGCACATTGGCAACCCAACCAACTGCAGCCTTCAGCCCCAACATTTTGTTCTTCCTTTGAGTTTCACATTCATTATGTGAAAACTTTAGTGTAAAAGAAAAGTCCTTTTAATGCTGAATTTATATGCTATTTTTGTCCTTTACACATAGTCAAAACTGGCATTGTACTCTGAGGGAGTTTCTCACCTAAATATAACTAGAATTCTGGAAGGACTCATGCTTTAAGACGTAAAGGTTGGAAAAGTTTGCAAGAGCAGAATGCAGTCTAACAAGAAAGAAGATTACAGGAGATGTATGGGAGAAAAACCATGCTTTTCAAGTAAACATACAGAGATCCTCAATGCAATAATAACCAGGGAAATGCAAACCTAAATCACACTGGATACCATTTTGTTTGACTCTAGATTGTCAGTTATCATTCAGACTAATAATATCAAACAGTGAAGAAAATGCGGATTAAGGAATCTGGTAGGAACATTAAAAGAGTTGCCATTACATTTATTTTCACATATTACTAGATTGAGCACATGCGAATATGCCAATATATCATCACATGAACATACCAATTATCAGAAAATCTCTCACAGTTGGTCCACAAGATTCAGAAAACTATTATTACAGCAGTAAATTTTTTGCAATAACAAAACACTAGAAACAACTAAAATAAACATTGTCAGAGAGTAGACCAGGAAATAGAGGTGTAAACAGATTGTGGGCTGTTATGCAAAAGTAAAAATCTCTGAATAAGCTACAACTACTGCAAACAGTACAAAGAAATCTTAAATTAGCATTGACTAATGTAATTGCCACATTTACCATTTATCATAAGATATTCTAAAGATCAGAAGCAGTATAACATTATATGATTAAGCATGCATAAAATGTGATAAAGTCCTAAGAACCACAAATATGCTACAAAACATAGGATACACCTGTCTGTTTGACATAAGGGATAATTAGAGAAGAATATGCAGAATGACTTGCTCAATAAACGTTTTGAGTTTGGCCGTGGGGTTTTAGCAGTTCTTAGTAGTATACTTAACACAGCATACCTGTCAAATAGATGTATAAAATATCAAGTTAAAGGTACAATAAAGAAATATATTTATGTTTTTAAATAAAATCTTCTAGTCCCTAAAATTAAAAAAAAAGTCCCCCTACTGGTTTTCATATGAGTAATTGTTTACTTCTGTATGTCTTAGGAAGAAAGCTTATCGTTGAATGAAGGATTAACCATAAAGTGAAAAAATAAGTGCTCACTAATTTAAGAGGCTACAAGTTTTCATTTCAGGTATTTAAAATCTTAAGTAATCACCTTTTAATTTTTTTCCACTTTTATTTCTATTGTGGAATTATATATGACGTTTTGCTTAGCTTTTGATGAAAGTAAATTTCAGAATATGGTTAGTAGAACAGTAGATGTTGCCAATTCAGAAAGGATCTGTTGTGAGCTCTCCTTTTAAAGTTCAGATATATTTAACAAGACAGCATTCACTTTATGTTTGCCTCAGCATAAACCCCCTGCTGTCAATATGACAAAATCAAGTGAAATGTGGGCTAGTAAAGAGCAGAATCACTTATCCTCTGCTGCATATCAAGAAGCTTTAAAGAAAGACTATCAATTCTGACAAGGCCTTTAAATACTTGTAACTGACCATTGGGCAGAAGATAAAAATGTGAAGCAGTTTGTTCAATAGCACCAACAGAACTCAAGTGATTGAGCAGTTAGCGAATGTTTGATAGGTCAGACAGTATTCATTGTCACCTTATAAGAGCCTCTTAGATTTTCAGAAAATAATCCGTGTGAGCACTTGCCATTGAACACATTACAAGAGGATCCATATCAAACCACAGCAATGGCCACTAGGTACATACTAGCAATGTACTTACTAATAACTCCAATTATGAACACATTACCACTCAATTCGTGTTATACAACAAATTTGCTTTTCTCTCTTTAATTTCAGACGTTTGTGAACAAACAGCATAGAAAACTGAAAGTATCTCATTGTTTAGAGATTAAAAAAAATTCAAACTGAAAGAACCAAAATAAATCTCACAAACTTAATCTTCAATAAGCTTTAATCCAATATCCTAAAGATTATATCTCCCATTTTCTGAATTCCCTTAAAATAGCTGCTGTAAGCACATTGTGATCTTTTGACACTTCACTTTCTCATGACTTTTGTGCTCTGTTACTCCATCATTGCTTTTTAGAGGAGTCTTAGGGATAGGGAAGTCTGTCTATTTTTTATAATTGTTCCTTAAGCTCAGCACTGTGCCCCACTAATTGGGCAACTGTGGCATATAAATGTAACCTTTCTCCATGAACTTCCACCTTTCCTTCAAAGCAACTTTTCCATAGGTCAAGGGTAAGTGACTGAAGGCACCTAGAAGACGATGCAGTCTTGCCCTGCATCCTTACCCTGGCACTAATGGACTTTTGCTGTAACAGGAGTGTGATCGATGACCTCTGCCCATCAGATGGGTTGACACACTCTTATTTTCCTATCCTTATACAAACACAAATATTCTGCTAGAAAATACATAGATTTACCTTTTGACTCCTAATTTTCATGAAGTTAAAAATGGGAAGAAAATAAAATTCAAAGAGGACCTATAAGACTCAAAATGAATTATTGAAGTTTCTGGCTGTTCTGTTAGAGACAAAGACAGGAAAAGAGAACTGAATGGTGGTGCCATGAACCCGTTACACTTAAGTCTGTGCCTTTTCCTGACAATCCAATCTCCCAGCTACTCTACACTCCTCATATCCTCAGCATCCTCCAGAGTCAACTTTTGGACCACTAGGCCTGATACATAAGGATCAATCTGCTGTCAAAATGTGCCTTTTAATTAGGGTCAGTGAACTTCTTCTGAATGGTACATACGATTTCTGTCATAACGACTCTAGCATTGTAATGGAAAAGCAGACACAAATAAAAACTAAATAAGTACGAGTCATTAAATAAAACTTTATGGATAAAAATGTGAATTTCATCTAATTTTTACCTGGCACAAAATAACCATTTCTCTGTGCTTTTATCAATGGTTTAAAAACATAAACTTTTCCCTAGCTTTCTGGCAAACAAAAATAGGTAGTAGGCTTATCTTACAGTATCATTGGTACATTCACTGTCATAACAGCTAAGAGAAATGGTAATATATTTAACTTAATGCAAATTGTTTTTTTTTAAATAATCTAAACTACAGCAAAGTAACACTCTTTTACATATTCACATTTGCATATCATGGACTTCCAATGAATAGGGATGGGCTTTTGCATTTATTCTATTAGCTTGCTATCAGTCAGATAAACCAAGAAGGAAACTTAAAAATCCCTCTTTAGGAAAGAAGACAGAAACCAGCAATTTTCTTTCAGGTACAGGGGTGATATGTTTTGCTTTATAAATATCCTTAACTAATGCTCAGCCAGGAGCTATGCACAGGTATGGTGACTAGCCATAGCTTTTGAGAATTTAAATAATTTTCTATCTACATTATAAATCTGGTCACTTCTTTTAGAAGCACATACCAAATAAATCTTGGAATTAATGTACTCCATCTACATTCAGAAATCCAATTTCTTAAAAATACCTCTGAATAACTAAGTAACAGGAAATATGCTGGATAATTATGGCACTGCTGGGTCCTGGTAAGGATTCCCCTTGTTAATATTTAGCTGCCTTCAAGGAAGTTAGTGGATATCTGCAGTTATCTATCTTTTCAGAGCTCTATCCCAAAAATATCCTCATTAAATTTTTCTTTCCTGCCTGTATATGTTTATTTTCACTTTTAAAATTCTCATATAACTATCACTGATAGAGTACTGTTCACCATCTTCAATGATCTGAATGGTTCCTAGTGTAATCCTATAATTTTCAGTTCAGTGGGCATCATTTCATAACACTTACTTTGTTTTCCTCTGAGGCAATTGAAATATTTTCTTTAGTCTGCCCTGTCGTTTCTCCTTCCATGTGCATTTGCTTGTTTATTTCTAATTGTCTTGTCACACAATATGACTACAATTAGTGTGCATTCTGCTCCCTCTAACTTCTTGTATCTGACATAGTGATTTCATTTTAACTACAGCTCATTGCATTCCCACCTAAAAGGTGCACCATCTCAGTAAGCCATGCTTCCCACTGAACCCAATTAGGCCCACTGTGCAAAGGAAAGTGGGCCTGAACATCCCTTGTGAAATAGGCAACATATGGTTACTACCATCAACACTGCTGGAACATCTGTGTATGAATGCATGCTGTGTGCGTGTTACATTGGTGGCATATCTTTATATGAGCCTGAGAGGATGTGCAGAGGTGTAAACAAAGAAATAGGGAGTACAGTTGAGAGAAGGGTTTTTTCCAGGTACTGAACCAGCTTTGTTTTCCTTTTCTGATAGAATGAAGATAAACATAATTATTTAAACATCTTCTCAATTCATTAACAAAAAATTTCCCACAAATGGATTGGAATATGTTGGGAACATAATAGCAATCTTTGGTTCACCATGTGTCAACCTTCTAGCCCATTAATAATAATTAAAATGATGACAACAATTACTTTCCTAAAATTTTACATGAATCATAGTTTCCAAAACATCTTATAAAACCTATTGTTATATTTATTTAGAGATGAGTACACCAAGACATAAATAAATTAAACTTAAAAATTAAAATAGACAAAACCAGGACTGAACCATCTCTATTTACTTAAGAACATTTACAAAGCATATCTATCAAATATATATGTATTCTTATGCATATTCTGTATATATTATACACACATTTTTTCATTTTCCTTCTTCTGAAAAGTATATCAAAAATGATTATAATTATGATTTGTAATTTTTAAACTCTTTTTTAATAGTGATACTAGCTTAGAGTTGGAGGCATACCTAGGAAGGAAGCAGAAATTCTAGGGAAAAGAGAGAATAAGAAATGAAAAATAAAAGGCAAGGTAAATGGATAGAATAATAACTTTTCTTTCTTCTTTATTAAATGGCAGCTAACCAGAAGCTATGGCTAGTCACCACACCTGTGCATCACTCCTGGTTAGATTGTTTATTGCTTGATACAGGAATAGCAATTTCTAATGAGGAAAGACTATGTAGGAATGTGCTTGTGGTTATAAATAACACATGAATGATATAACATTAATATATAACTTGAATTATACAACTTTTCCTTGTGTTTTAATTATTACCCTGCAATTAATTAAAAACAAAATCCAGTGAATGAAAACTAGAAGTAATACAAATAGTGACAAATTCAAAGGGAAAGTGCTCCTCACAGAATCAAATTGAAAATGGAAGATTCTTAGCAGAAATAATTGCATTATATGGAATTGATTAAAACTGACTGTACTATAATGTAGATATTTGGTCAATCTCAACAGTACACAAGAGAAATCAGAAAAGTAGTTAAAGTTCTAAAGAAATTTAGAATCTATGTGCACATCCAAAGACTCTATACACCCCCCAAAATTTTGCAGTTTAATTTCAAAGCTTTGTGTTGAAAGAAATACAGAAGTTTACCCAACACTGAAGAAATGTAAAAGAGGAAAATATAGCTATGGCATGTAGCGCGAGCACACACACACACACACACACACACACACATTTAAACTAATGAAGTAACACAGAGACTGAATGATCAGAGAAGAAACCCTAAAGAACAGACAAGTTAACAAGGAAGAACAAGTTTGAACAATAAAGGGGTGATGGACACTAGCCTACTAAGTAAACAGAATTAGAAGAGGAAGGAAGTGTATTTATAGAGAAGCAAAAATGTTTAAAGACAAAAATATTTATAAATAATTTGTAATCCTCCATCATAACACTTATTACTTGTTTTACATAATGTGGATATCAGGCATATCTAATATAGAGCTAAATTATTTATTATGATTCTTATCAAAATATATCACATTACATATGTATTTTATATAGATAAATAAACAAAAAATGGTAATATAGAAATTATTTTAGCATAAACATAGGATAAGAGTATAAACTCTAAAGGGATAGAATCCTGAACCCTTCCTTCTTTTAATTATGTACTTTTGGGCAAATGACTTAATTTATCTGTCATTCATTTTTATTATCAATATTATCTATAGAATTAGGATATTATCATTTCATAATTTATAGTGTAATTATGAGTATTAATGAGCCTGTGCAAAACAGGATTTGTCATATAAGAGATTGTACCTCTTTTTATGCATGTATGGATGGATTTAAATTGTATGTAATGATTGTGTGTAATTAATAACATAAGTAAATGAATGTGGATTACATGTATTTGATTATAATATATTATAGTTATAATGTGCATCTATTTCATATTCATGTGTGTGAGTATGAAGCTTAGATAATAAAGACATTGTAATTTACATTTACCCATCATTCTTCCTCCATAACTGGAAAAGACTGTCACTCACTTGTAAATTTCAAAATTGTTAAGTACTTGTAAACTTTACTTTTGTTTTACTTGTTTCTTGCAGGGAGTGAAGATAAGGAATAATATGTCTTTAGTTTTACAAAAACATCGAGCTAGGTGTAGTTTCTTGGGCTCCATTGTTTCTTTTTTCTCATATTTTTTAATTGGTGCACTATAGTCTTACCGATTATTAAGATTTTTTGTTACATATTTGTAGGTGCACAAAATATAACTATATAATGTGACCACTATCACTGCCCAGCACATTCCCCCTCTACTTTTTCTTGAAGATACATTTGCCAGAACAATCAATGGTTTTAGCATTTCAACCAAGTAGTAGTTAACATACTGTCAAAGCATCACAGCTTCAACCGTTGTGATTTTTCTACATGGTCTGAACACCAGGGCACATAGTGCTTTTACAAAGTGAGCTATTGTTCATATGGATGAGAGATTGTGACAGGTGCATAAATTCTAATAATATTTCATTTATTTCAATTGAAATGGCCATGTGAATATTCTTCCAAGCTTTTAACAATGTTAAAATTTAAAATGACTGATAAGTTATAACAAGCTGATTAAATAAATCTCTGAAAAATCTTAATTGAACTAATTATAGTCTGAGATTTGGAGAATCATTTAGATAAATGATCCTTAGTCTGTTTCTATTTCTAATCTTGAACAGTACCTGTTATTTTATTTATTTATTTATTTGTGTGTGTGTGTGTAGGGTGGGGGCAGTGGTGCTACTGCTGCCTGCTCAAACACTATTGTTTGCTTGTGTCTTTCATAAAGTCATCTACAAATATATCTGCAGGGCATTCATAAGCAGTGAATCAGGACAAAAATATTACTGCCTATGAATCATTAAGACATTTGAAAATAGGGATCTTGCCTTTCATTTCTTTACTTTTAAATATACAAATATCTCTGCTTGATACAAATAATCAACTAATGTTGATTAAATGAATGACTGTCTCTATATCTCAGGTAAAGGATTAAACCTAAATAGTATAAGTCACACATTGGCAACTTGAAGATTGCCCTGGCTTTCCCTCTATCAAGGTCTCTTACTCTAAGCACACCAGTTCTTAAGTAAGTTGCTAGATTAAAATAATCAAATGTTGTCATATTCTAATTGCGTTCATGCATCCTAAAAAGCAAGATACGACAGTTTTTAGAGAATATGGAGAAACTACATGTGAGCAGGTGAATATTACAATTACTGAATGAGAATTCTTTATAGGCAAGCACAGTAACTACCCAAGAACCATGTAGTTTATGGTTGGGATTCAATAAACATTTTTAACCAATTAAACAAACTTATATCCCAAAAGAAGTTAAGCAATATGTAGAATCTATACTATTTATAGCTACTTGAATTTTGTGAGAGTCATTTTTCATGGTTTTAGTAATACCACTAACAGAGAAAAAGGATTCAGTTCTCATTTTGTGTTCTGTGTTCAGAGAGAGTTTACTGGTTATACTGAGAGATACCTCACTGGTGATCTGATTTAAATTCAAATAAATGACTTAAAAATGAAAACTCCTATGTTACATTGCCCTTAGCTAATATTGTTATGCTAATCCCAAAAACGTATTATAGATTCAGAGGCTTAAATGATCAACAGTAGATGCATGGTGTTTTCCTGATTTTTTTTTTTTTTGGCAAATTTTAAAACTAGGCATGGATAAATTTCCTATGTATATTATTAACTGCAGTTAATGTACCCAATAGCAATGTAAAGAAACACAGATATTAAAAAGATTCAGAAAAGCAGTTAAACAGAAGTTTCAGAGATCTACACATGGCATTAAAATATTAGTGGATTTGAAAGTTAAATTGAGAGGATGAAGGCAGTCATTTGAACATGGTTTATGTTCTATTATGGTCTTTAATATCTTTTATTTTACCATATATTCAATTTACCTTTAATAATGTAGAAAAAGTATTTGAAAGAAATGTGTTTATTCAAAGAACAATAACCCATACCCATGTTCATTGTGATTGAAATTAATCTTATAAGAAAAAGCAAGTTAATAATGCGTCATTTTAGCAAGTATTTCAGTACTTTTTCCAAATTGTTCTAGTACTTACATATTTCTTTATGTGCTTATAATCAATATTACACATACAACCTTAAAAAGATTTATTTTTAAGTTCATACATAATTTATAATAATTTATTTTAGAGGCAAAGTCCAAATTCATTTCATGTGTAAGGCATATTTGAATATCACATACCTTAGACATTTTACTTAATATTAACAAATTTATCCCTTTTGTGTTAGATTATATTACTATATTAATATGTGAATTGAACCTTTGGTAAAAGAATATGAACACTGATGCAATACTTTTACTTCTGATAGTAAAATTTTAATTAAAGAATTTTAAATAAACCTAGCAAGACCCTTTTATAACATTTAAGAGAAACTGTCAGCAGTATTTATGCAAGAATATACCATTATGTCAGGGAACTTATGTACAAATGCAGAAGTTCTTCTGCATTTCAATGAACTTTACTGGTGACCTGATATCCAAATGCCTATAGAGCTTGGTGTGTGCATAAGCACATTTAGATTATGAACTCAAAATACTGTGTACTAATCCAAGGAACTTCAGTGGCATGAAAATTTTTCCTATAGAATTTCTGCTTTGGTTAATGATCATGAGTAAATTAAAATATTGACCCTAATTATATACTTGGGAATTAGTCTCATATTGAATTTTATTTATTTGTGGCTACTGTTTTGGGTGACCAATAAAAATGGCAAATGATAAAGGTTTCTGATCTTACACAATTCTACATTGGGATGACATTGTCTGCACTAATTCTTCTGACACCTGCTGAGAGGAGGAGGTTTGGGAAATCTAAACCTACTCCAAAGACTTACCTGAACAGATAAATTGTGGAGTTATCCCAATTACCTGGTTGGTAATGGAAGAATGGAATCATTTTATCTCATATATAAATGAACATCACCAAATCTATTGACAAAAGTGTGATGCAGAAGAATATGACTGTATACAGAATTGTTTTGAGTAGTAGGATTTTACTCTGAATACAATGTACTTGTGATAAAAGGGAGAGAGATTAGTATCATACTAACAACATATAATGTTGATACACAGCTGTATGAGTTAAAATATACCTGCATATTTATGTTTATTATACAAAAATAAAATATTGCATTTTGAAAACACAAATTTAAATTTGGATGGTCATAAAACCCAAGATTTAAAAAATACATTCAAAACATATTAATATAACTGTTCAAATCTTTTCAGACTTTTCAAAATGAGAAGTGACCATTATTAAGTAATTAAAAGATAAAATACATAAATTGGTTCTTTAGTACAAATTCATAAGAAACAATTTATAATCATCAAATGTGACTTCACATCTATTTTTCTTACTGATAAAAGAGAAAAAATGTATAATATAAAGCAAATAATTTTGTATAGTATAGCAATGGAGAATAAGAGTTGCAATTCTATACCTGCTACTACTGGTGGAGAATGACAAATCAGGTTTAAACCACAGGTGCTCTAAACAGCATGTTTCACATGGGCAGAATAAAAATATCTTTGAAGCTCAAGAAGGAAAACAGGAATCCACTGAAAATAGAGTTCCCTACAACCATTTACACATTGGGAATGTATGTGTATAAAATATACCTGTAATTGACACAGAATATATTTCTATTTCATAATTGTCCATGCTAGTTTCTTTTATTTATTCATTTTTTCTTTTTTAAGGCTATTTCAAGTATTCAGTAAGAGTTGTAAAAAATTCTTTACACCAGATTTTAATCCACAATTATGTTAGTCTTTCATACTCAAGGAACATCAGTAGAAATGGGTGTTGTATGATATAAATCAATAAAAGTAAAACTTGAAAACAAAAATAAATAAGGCCATAATGCTATTTCTTTTCATAAAGGTGACTTTCAGCAGCAAATTTCTATGTGCTCTATAGAATGTGGCCACTTTAACCATTGAATCAAGTAGAGTGTGGAGATACGAAGGAAATACTATTGATTTTAAGCATTATTTGAACCAACAAACAGATTTAAAATGACCTTCCACTGTGATAACAATATCTATAATTTGAACAGAGTTTGTAGAGAAAAAAAATGTTGCAAGGTCTGGAGTAAGATAAATGGCAATTTATGGAGGTCAGCTGGCCAATTTCAGATCAAAATAGTTGATATTGCTGCAGAGCAATAAATATATCAACACAATTTCTGGAAAATCACAATTTGAGGATACTTTAATTTTGAAGGAATTGTTTTACCAGTCACTTTGGAATTGCTTTATCTATAAACCTGAACTTATAACTTTGCCTTTTGTGCTTTCAGGCATGTTCATAGCAACAGAATGCACTGACTCCTTAAAAATATACAACTAAAAGAATCTACCTGGGTTTAGGCTTGCTGAAAAATATCGTATAATGAATTCCAGGTCAGCCCATGATTTAAAATACAGAAATAACAGTGATATTCTTAAAAGAGTTATGTTATTCTTTTAAAAAATTATTTATTTTATTGGTGCATTATATTTATAAACAATAATGCAATTCATTGTAAATTTTCATGCATGCCCATTACATAATTTGGTCAATTTTATTTCCAAATGCCTCCCTTTTTCCTCCTTCCTCCCTACCATGATTTTCTTCCTTTATTCTGTCTCCCCTCTATTTTAATGAGATTCCTTTTTTCTATCTAGTTTCCACATTTGAAAGAAAATATATGACCCTTTATTTTATGAATCTGCTTTACTTTACTTAACATGATGTTCTCCAGTTCCATCCATTTTCCTTCAAATGACATAATTTTGTTATTCTTTATGGCTGATTAAAACTCCATTGAGTATATATACCACATTTTCTTTTTTCATCCATCCATTGAGTGACATATAGGCTGGTTCCATAATTTGCCTATTGTGATTGCACTGCTATAAACACAGGTGTACATGAATTGCAATTGTATGCTGACTTTAATTCTTTTAGATAAATACCAGGGAGTATTATATCTGGGTCATATGGTGGTCCCCATTTCCAGATTTCAATTTTGAGAAAACTCCACACTGATCTCCATAGTGTTTGTACTAATTTGCAACTCCACCAACATTGTACAAGTTTTCTTTTTTTTCTTTATCCTCATCAGCATTTGTCATTATTTGTATTCTTAATGACTGACATTCTAATGAAGTGAGATGAAATTTCTGGGGTTTTTATTTGCATTTCCCTGATTGTTAAAGGTATTGAACATATTTTCCATGTATTTATTTGTTTGTTTGTTTGTTTGTTTGTTTTTGAGGGTTATTGTGTGTATTTTATTATTGTGGAAACTTGGGAAAACAAGCTGAGAGGTTGAGGGAGCTCACTCAAGTTCCTGCAGATAAAGCGTGGCTTATGTAAAGTCTTTTTTTTCCCCAAGTATTCTGAATCTTTTAATAAATGACTTCAAATTTTGATCATCAAAGTACACTAAAATGTTCATTTTTTCATATTGTATTTGGAGAAAATTTATTGTACTGAATGTTCAATGACTTTCCATGCAATTATTAACTATAACTTTTCTTTTGAGAAATATCTGATTAGTTCATTTGCCTATCACTTGGGTTATTTTGTATGCATGTGTTTGTGTAAGAATTTTGAGTTTATTTTTAAATCTAGATTTTAATCCTCTGTTAAAGGAGTGGCTGGAAAATTTTTTCACTCATTCTGTTGATTCTCTCTTCGTGCTCTTTTGTTTCCCTTGCTGTGTAAAAAGATTTTTAATTTGATGCCATCACATCTATTAATTCTTGGCATTATTTCTTGAGTTTTAGGTATCCTATTAAGGAAGTTATTGTCTGCTCCCATACTATATTGAATAGGAGTGGTAAGATTGTACATCCTTGCCTTGTCCCTGATTTTAGAGGAAATGTCTTCAGGCTTTGCTAATTCAGTATGATGTTGGCTTTGCATTTGTTATACATAGCCTTTATGATTTTGAGGTAAAATTCTTATATCCTTCTAGCCTTCTCTCCTTCAGTGCTTTATCATGACAACGTGCTGAATTTTGTTGAAGGCTTCTTTTTTTGCATCAATAGAAATGACAATATAATTTTGCCCTTAATTCTATTTATGTGTTGAATTACAGCTATTGATTTCATATGTTGAGTCATCCTTGCTTTCCTATAATGAAACCAAATTGACCATGATGTGCAGTCTTCTTACAGTGTATTTCAATATGATTTGCTAATGCTTTATTAAGGATTTTTGAATCTATGTTCATTAGGAATAATGCTACTTTTCTTGCCTTGAATGTGTCCTTACCTGGTTTTGGTATCAGGATGAAACTGGCTTAATAGAATTAATTTGTAAGTGTTTTCCTCTTTCTATCTCATGAACTAAATTAAGGAGTATTGGCATTAATTATTCTTTAAAAGTCTGCTAGAATTCAGCTGATAATCCATCTGGACTTGGACTTTTCTTTGTTGAAAGGCTTTTTATCACTGCTTCAATCTTATTGCTTAATATTGATCTTATTATGTTTTCCATAACCTCTGTTCAATTTGATAGGTTTTATGTATATATAAATTTGTCTTTTTCATCTAGATCTTTCAATTTACTGGAATACAAGATTTTTTAAATAGTTGCAAAGGAAACTCTAGATTTCAGTGATGTCTGTGGTGATACCTTCTTTTTCTTCTGTAATTTTATTATTTTAGATAATTCAATGGAGATTTTTTGGTTAAATCTGGCAGTATTCCTCAAGGTTCATTCCATTTACCAAGTTTTATAAAGAGGAAGAAGTGATTTCATGGTTTCAGTGATTAGTTCACATTCACATTTAATCTTAAAAACAAAAGCATTTTTAAATTATTCAGAATGTTCCATATTTGTTCAATATTCTAGGCTATAAGAGCTTCACATAAACCAGCATGAAAAACTTGTTTTTTTTCCTACAATAATTTAAAGGAAACTGTGTTTCCTATAACAATTTAAAACAAAATAATTTTAAAAATAGAGTAAGCCAATCTAAAAGCAAAGTTTACACAGAATGAAACCAAAACTCTTCCAAAATTGCAGAGAAGTGATATTCATGTAACCCAGCAAGTTATTCATCCAGAAAAAATTTGTCTTTCTAACCAAATTCTACTTGGACTCCTTAGGAATCATAAAGTTCCCACTATTTGCTTCGGTTTTTCAGGCTTCATCTGCTCAAAACTCCACCATTACAGTCTTAAATTGAGAACTTGTTTTCTGGGCTCACTAAATTATCTTCTTGTGCTTTT
The DNA here is from genome assembly GCA_020662805.1 of Glaucomys volans. Classification (NCBI taxonomy): domain Eukaryota; kingdom Metazoa; phylum Chordata; class Mammalia; order Rodentia; family Sciuridae; genus Glaucomys; species Glaucomys volans. The sequence continues at coordinate 179,170 of JAJEJO010001562.1, forward strand.
ACTCAGCATCCAGCTTGAAAACTGTGTGTTCTTGTTCCTGTTAATCAGGTTATAGGTGAAGCATAATCTAATTTAAAAAATACTGAAGGAACTATTTGAAGTATTTCCTGCTGATTGAGGACTTTGGGAATTGTTTAGAATTTCCTTGCTTCAATCTTTTCAAGAGTTAAGAGTTACAACAGTTTCAGTTATTGGGATTTCTTTAATGATGATTTGCCTAATAGAAAATTTGCAATTATTTTAGAAACCTCTGAAAATACTGAGTCCATTTATTTGTTTAACCAGCTGGTTATATTTTATCCATTCAACTGCTCAAATATGATATTAAAACTAAAACACATCTATGAAAATATGAGTCTTTCCCATTCTGTATCAGAATCAGGGGAGAAGAACATGTCAGGTAACAAGTTCAGAACTTTTAAAATACCTTTTTAGATTATACAAGAAACTAATATTTGTATGCTATTTAGCATCATTTGTACCATCAGATTTCCCATTCTCTCTCAATTTTTATGTATGTGTATTATTTATTATGAACAATTTGTAAGTAAGCTGCATCAATCACTAACCCTAACTCCCATCACTAATTGTTTCAGAATGCACCACCTTAGAATGAGGGCATTTCCATCTGTATCCCCATTAATTAATTGTGTCATTGATTCAGCTCCATCATTTAGTTACACTGGTAGTACCAATCTTGTAATTTATCTAAATAATTCCTTCTGTAGATTTTTTTCTGCTCTAGAATCTATTCTAGGGCTACTTATTTTATTTATTTTGGAACATCTCTTAGCCTTCCTTTTCTTTCTTGACCTAGACATTTTTGTAGAAATTCCTACAATTTGAGTTATTCTAACATTCCCTTAGGCTAAGATTCATGTTATAACTCACTTTTATCAATGATACCAGAAAACATATGTTTTTGTTACTTATTTCAAAGTTAGGCATTTTTTGAACAGTCAGGTGGTTTCAGAATTATCAACTGGAATTATGTTGAGGAGAAGTAGTATAGAAAAGACTACAGAGAGATGAATTATAAGGATCCTAGATTATTTTGCATATTATATTTATTTATCACAGGCCCGTAACTGTAATAGATGCTATGATGGTATTGAAAAAGAGACTGACTGGCTTATATCGGAGACTGGCAAAGTACAACCCTTTGGCCAAGCACAACCACAGCCCTTCATTTATCAATTGTTTATGGCTACCCTGTGCTATCACTGCAGGGCAGAGTGGTGTTGACTGAGAGCATATGGACAGCAAAGCCTAAACTATCTGGCTCTTCACAGAAAAGGGTCGCCATCCTCTGGTATATGGCAGCTTAATTTTAGCTGATGAGATTTTTATTTAAACAATTTTTGATAAATAAGAATGAAAGAATGTTAATGTTCAGTGTGTGGCTTTCTTTCTTTATTCTGGGATGAATGGATTTTCACCTTGCATCTTGTATATATTACACGATGAAGTACAAAATATGTAATACTTTAAGATGCTCTGCCATTCATATTCTAGGCCTTGTTTAGGAAGAATAAGGTGTGCCACTTAGCCAGAAATCCTCAGTGTTTCACAGCCTCCATCTCACAGGATTGTGTTTTTCTCTTGCCTACTTCCTACTATAGACCATACTTCAAAGGACTAAGCTCAAGAGGCTTCAGCATTTTCTGTGTCAGCAAAGACTTTCTTTTCCTTCAAGCAACTTATTAAAGAGAGAATCAGATTGACTTTAGTAAAATATATTCCATCTTTCCTGAAGACAGAATTTTGTCCCATATAAGAACTCTTCTGCTTATGTCTCAAGCAGAATCATATTTTCAAACTGCTGTCTGGACACGCAAATAAATCCCATTACCCAGTAACAGGATTTGTCTGCACACCTCCTGTGCTCCCCTTTGGTAACTGAGGAGCCCTTCACAGTGGGCTGAGTTTTTTTCTTTTGGTTTACTCTGACATCTGTCCAAATAATTTCACTCTATGATGCATTTGTTTCATTTAAACCCATTAAGAGGGTGAGAGTTTAGTGCTTGATAAAATTCTTGAATAACCATCAGTATTCTCCATGATTTCACTGAAAAAGAGGCAGTGAAATCAGCCTTTGTGTGGAAAAGAACCACAATTTAACCACTTGCCAAATAACCTGGGAATGAAACCTACAGCTGTGTTCCTAGATTATATATTATTAATCAAAACAACTTTAAAGTCCCTATCACAATGCTTCATAAATATGACTAAATGACAGTTAAATAATGGGGTTATCTATTAAAGTAGCCTGCAAAGTGGGGAAGTGCCCATAATAATCAGAGAGTAGAAATATTATACTTTGGGAAATACCAAGAACATGATATATATTTTAGACTGGGATGGTAATTTACACTAACAATAGCACATCATGGTCAAGATAGGTCGGTGAGAATAATATGTAGTAAAACTGCATCAAATGTCCAAACTTCCCATATTTGGCACGCTATTTCTGGATGTCTTCTGTTTCTAGTTGCTGGCAGGAATATTCCGGCTCTTCTAGTGACTAGTTTTCTTCTTTATTATCAATCAGACCTTTTAATAATAACAACCAGATTACTGTGCCATGTTTCTTATTCATATTATCTGTAATTCTCACAAGCTTCTTGCAAATTAGACATTATCTTCTTATTACAGATAAAAGAATGGGTCATGGGATGTTTTTGACTTTCCAAAGATCATACAATGAGTTAGGATTAAATTCCAGATCTAATACCAAAGCCCACTTACCTTTATCCCAGAGTTCTACCTATATACTGTTGGTGATTACTCGGCCCCATTGATTAGAGCAAATCAAACTTTTAGTTGTAAAATTTTATTTTCATTGAGTTTTCTCCTGTCCCAGAATCATATTCTTCTTAATTGCAAAATGAGAAAGGAAACAAAAACAAAACAAAACAAAAAAACTACCGTGCAATGAACCTTCATTATATAAACTGCTTTGAAAGGTGTTCTTTACTGCTAATAAAGCCTGGAATAAGGGAATCTAACCCAAATAACAAAACTTTTGGGTATTCAACATTTTCTTCTCAAAGCTGGTTTTAAAAACTAACCTAAAATATACATCCAACTTCCATATGCACCATTTTGTTTCCCATTTTTTTTTGTAGAAACTTTATGATTCTGTAAATTGATCAAAATACAAGTAAATTGGCTTAATGAAACAAATAATCATCCTTTAAAAAGTTTTAATTGTTTTAGAGGCAAAAGCATATAATAGCTATAACTTTATACAATCAAATGACCTAACAACCACATATAATGTTAATAAGCTGTGAGTGTACTTTGTGTTGCAATGCTAAATTCATAATAATTTTAAAGAGATATTACCAATCATACCAGAAAACTTCTACCAAGGCTTACTATGCAATGTCAGAACCAGGCCTGAAAACCCTAGCTACCCTCACAACCTATTCTACTTCTTTTATAAGAAACATGGGCAACGGGCAGCAGGTTATTACAATAGAAAATGATGTAATATGAATGAATTGTTTGTAGTAACAAGTTTCCCCTTTGTTCCTAAAAATATTGAGGAAGGACTTATAATATTAAGAGTTTATAATTATATTGATTATAATATTAAGAGTTTAAGTAAAAAAGGAGAATCCCATAGTGAACAGAAGATGATTTGAGAAAGAAGAAGGAAAAAAAAAAAGCTATTCAAATAGATAATGGTCTCAGGTTATGAATCATGAAGACAGAGGAGTAGAGATGTAATCAACGAAAGAAAATATATTAATGGAATTGAATGAATTTGGAGTTTATTCAAAACACATGGTCATTCTTTCACAAAGAACGTCAACTCAATGAGACCACTAATAAAATTTGAAAAAGTACCAAGCCAGAGTCCTTCAGGGGTTCTACACCACCACCATTATGGGGACTTGCCAAGCTGGATCCTTCTCTTTCCTATCTATCTTTTGTATCTCAATCCATTAAGGAGAACTTCAAAAGGGAGAGATGCAAGAGGAGTAGAAAAGAATACCGCTATCTTTCTTCCATTTTATCTCTCCCAATCCACACATTTTGAAATGGAGTAGAGGAAGTATTTGAATCAGATGTAAAAGTACAAAGTCACATTGAAGTGATGAGAAAGCTGTGGAATCTACAGAAGATGATTTTAAGTAAATGTGAGGGAAGATTGTATATGGTCCATTGGGGATTAGAAATCAGAATAAATGCAGAAGTATTATGTTTATTGCCTATTAAGTCAGGCATCTCAATTAACCAGATATAAAAATTCAACATGGCACTTCCAAAAATGCTATACAAATTCAATGCTATTC